>PVJL010007172.1:7059-49735 GCA_004026885.1 Lyroderma lyra
TTTTTTTTTTTTTTTTTTTTTTTTTTTTTTTTTTTTTTTTTTTTTATTATTTTTTTTTTATTTTTTTTTTTTTTTTTTTTTTTTTTTTTTTTTTTTTTTTTTTTTTTGCTTTTTGGTATGTGGGTAGTTCCCTGACTGGGAATCGAACCCGGGCCACAGCACTGACAGCGCCAGCGCCGAAGCCTTAAGCCACTACACCATCAGGGAACTCCCTTATTTTACTTTCTTAATTAGAATAATCTAAAAAATTAAATAGTCACAAAAACTATATTTATAATACTCATTTGTAAAGTGAAGCTATTCTTATATTCTACAATATTTTTAGGGTCAAAGAGTTCCAGGCATTATGCCCAAAGATTCACAGACAGATCTAACTTAATCATCAGAGTAACCATATAGCAAGATTTTAGACAAAGCCTCATTTTTTTTAATTTGTGAAAACTGATTTATGAAGAATTGAGTTATGATAAGATATTTCTTCGAAGACTCAGATTTGGGTGCCCAGATATTTTCTTTTCATTACTTATTCTTATCATGGCTCCAGTTTAATTACCTATTTCTTATCAGGGAAGCTCCCTTTTTTACAGTAAAGGTCAGTAAAGATCACAGTTCTCTGACCCTCACCATAATATCATTTCACTCGGTTACCTCAAAGAGATTTTTTAAATGATTCAGTGTATTAAATAGTTTTATGTGGATAGCAGAGGGTTAAAGAATTACGAAACTGCTTTGAAACCTTGATGATACCATCTCCTGGCACTCCTTAGCAATTTACTTAATCTCTATGAAAATTAATTACCTCATTTAAAAAAGTGAGTCTGAACTCTAAGGTTGCTTTGAAGATGAAATGTGATTAGTTCTGTATGAAGGGGGGACCAGGGACATCTTCGTTTCTGGTAGATAAGTACATACTAATTTTAGTTTTGTTTCTTCATCTTTCGCTACTTAAAAGCTAACCTAAATAAAGAAGGCTAACATAAGCCCTACTTAAATCGTACATAGAATGAGAAAATAAATGAATGTGTGATTTTTTTTTAAATCTTGGTAAGAAATAGATAATCCTTTAGTCATTTTAGTTAATAATGCTGGATGATGATTTTTTAAGGTACTAAAAAAGTAAAATTCAAAGTCAATTAAGATTTTAATCACATTTGATAAGAAAAGCATATGTTCTTTGAATTTTGAACTTATCTTGGTACATAAAACAAATTAAACCTGTGAAAGCAAATCCATAATTACACTGCCATAGAAATCATATATACAAAGGAACAGTATAATTTTATCTTAAAATACATTTATATATATATGTTGTCTACACATTGTAAATTATTCATGCTTAGTTATATAAGTAGTCTATAATCTTAAAAATTGTTGATTTAATAAAATATTAAGTTCCAGGCTCAGTTTATGGAGATAACAATAAGATTATTGGGTTTGAATATAAAATTTGCATTTTTTGGACACAGCAGAGTAAAACAAATTTATTTTTTCCCTCTAGAATTTCTACTCCTTAGCAATATATTTTAAAAGTCAGATATAATCAAAATTCCACAAAACTAGCAATATTCAAAATGTTAGAAGTCTATTGAATATAAAATATAGAACAATAAAACTTTTAGAAGAAAACATAGAGCACAGTGGTTGTGTCTTGACATTAGAAGAAACATTCTTAGATATACCACCAAGGGCATGACCCATAAGAAAGAATGAATTGGACTTCATCATAATTAATATCTGTTTCTATGTGACTGACCCTACATACATACTAAATTCAATAATAAGAAAACAAACACATCCAATAAGAAATGAAAATAAATTAAAAAGGCCCTTCACAAAAGAACATCTAGAGATAATATGCTCATACATTCATATAAACCCAATAAGAAGGCATCAAAATATATGAGCTAAAAACTGATAGAACTGAAAGGCATAAATAAACCCACCATTCTCATTGGAAACTTCAACACCACTTCGTCAATAATTGATAGATTCAGGGGCAGAAAATCAGTAAAAATATAAACAACTTGAATAGCACAATCAATAAACTGGATCGAATTGGGATTTAAATATGTTTTGATCAAATAATAGCAGAATGCACATTCTTCCGACGCTCACATGGAACATTAACCCACACAGACCACACTCTGCTCCATATAACACATCTTGGAGATCCTATAAATCACGCAAAGCATGCTCTCAAACCGCAATGGCATTAATTTTACGAGGACAGTCCTCACAACCTCCAAACACTTCACATTTCAGTGAAATTAATGCTGTAGTTTTATTTTATTTTTTCCATTAGATGACTCTCTAGTTCACAATATGAAGTTAGGCAGATCAAACCCAGGCCCATCACATCCGTGCACGTGCATTCCGTAGGGCTTCTGTATGTATCCGCGCTCTCCTTACAAGCCTGGATTTTGTTGGGAACGGTAAGAAGTGTTCATGTGACTTAGAGAAAGGTTCAGTGTTTATTGTCTTTTGTTTGAAGCATTGCTTGTGTAATTGCAAGCATTAGTAAGCTGGCAGGTCTAATTACATCTCCAATTATGTGCCTGAGACGTTATTTAGGTGTTTAATGCTTAGTGTCGTGGTTATTTTTAAATTAATACTCCTAAAATCACTTACAAGAAAATCACTATGGGAAAATGCTAACATGGTTTCTCAACACAGAATAGACTCTCAGCTCTGCCTCAATATGTGTGATTTGTATTACTTCTGTTATTGTCATAAAATATGTGACACAAAGTTTAAGCTTTTAAGCGTCTTCAAGTGTGTATTTCAGGGGCATTACGTACTTTTCTTTGTTGTATAACCATCCGCACCACCACCTACAGAACTTTTTCTTCACCCCGTACTGAAAGGCTGGACCCCCAAATTCCCCATCGTCCTGTTGCGCAAGCCCCTGGCCACCACCATTCTGCTTCGGGGTTCTGTGAATGTGAGTTCTCTTGGTACCTCACGCAGGCGCCACCATGCAATCTCTGACCTTGTGTCTCTGACTGACTCCAGTTGGCCTGCTTTTCGGGTTCACCCACGGGGTAGGATGTATCGGAATTCCATTCCTTTGTAAGACTTAATAATACCGTGTTGTATCGCGTATATCCCATTTTGTTTCTCCATTTATCCATCGACGGACCTTTGGGTCATTCCCACCTTTGGTCTCTTGTAAATAATGCTGCTTAGGACATCGGGGTGCAAATACAATCATGTTGTCCTACACTTCTTTTTAGAGTACGTAGAACAACGTTAATTCATGGAAATGCTTACTGAGCATGACAGTTAGGTTACTGTTAAAAAGAATAGTATTGCTAACCGACGTCACCCCAACAAATTTAACAAAGAAATAAAATTTTTTTAAAGGGTCCGTCAAAAACCGGGGCCTTGGCAAACAAGTCCCTTCTTGGAACGTTTTTGATTAGAACCAAGCCCACAGCTACAGGTTGTCGTAAAATCATGCACCTCTGCTTCGCGGCACTCAGGCCGGTTGTCCTTCCACACGTGTTTGTCTGATTGTTCGGTTCACGCAGCTTTCGTGTCCCCTCGCTGTGCTGTGATCTCCCTGAAGGCCGCGCTCGTCCGGCTCATCGTGTTGCACGGGCCACATGCAGCACAAGGCACACAGGGTGCAAGCCCAGGGAGACGTTAAGCTCCGCACCAGCCCTAACACAGGTGGACTGCACTCCCGGGGACACGGGCCGGGAGGGAGACGTCGCCTCCAGGACAGCCTTCCGCGCTCCTTTCCCAACTTCAATGTGTGCCCCATACGAAACGACAGCGACTCCCGTGACCTCAGTTAGGAGAGACATGCAGCGTCCATCAGCACGGGGGTCAAACGGCTGGTTTTAGAAACTTTCACTCTTAGTCCTTTGAAGCCAACTCTCACCTTTTCCTTATTTCTTTGGAATTTACTAAACATCTCACTGAGTGACATAAATGACAGAAAACAGTCATTAAAGCATCACCTGATGACACTTCTGCCTCATATGTCCTTCTTTTAAAAAATGAACATTAATTATTAAAACAATAAAAATATAAACACACATTAAAGATGTTGAATAAAGTAAATCAACTTTATTTCTCTCTCTCTCTCTCTCTCTCTATATATATATATATATATATAGTATAATAGAGAGTTGCATTTTTAACTTATTTTATCTTAAGCTGCATTCCATATTATTACAAGAATTATCAATGTAGATAGAATGATGTGACTGAGTATTTGCCCTGGGTATTTATTTGCTCTTTCATGCAATTAAGAGTAATAATATTGTTGCAGTCCTCATTTGTTTCGAAAACTGTATGCTGTGGCAAGTTTTAAAATAGAATGTGAGAGCATTATTTAGATAATAATTAAATAAAGTTTACTCAAAGCGGGAAACAAAACCAAGTCATATTCAGGCACATTGTCTGAAAGAGGGGCAGGCATGTCTAGATTAAGGAAAGGAGTGAGGATTAGAATTGATTTTCAATTTAACTGACGTTATGTATTTTGTTAATATGGTCATTGCACCTTTATTTGTGTGAGTATGCACACACACGCACACGAGGAAAAATAGCAGCATTTATGGCTGGTATTTTCCCAGACAGCCTATATGTACATATGTATGTTTTTAAATATATATATTTTATCCTGAGCATCACCTCAGTATACGCACATCACCTTTCTAGAACCTAGAGGGGCAGTACTATAGCTGAATATTACATATTTTTGATAGCTTTATAGGGTCCCAAATTCTCAACTGTCTAAATCTTCCAAATTGCCTAATCCAAATTAACTGGAAGATTTTACAAGTCAAAACTTCCATTGAAATAATCCAGTAGGAGAAACCAGGGCCCATGTTTTAAAATGTATTAGTATGAAATCCATTATTGGTCAACCATGTAACTAGTTAAAAAGGGGCCAAAGGACACACGTTTGGTGTCAGACAGGGCAGCAGGGCAGCAGTGACAGCAACACGGTGAGTTTTCCCAGGAGCTAAGAATTCCTAATACGTTTTTCTGCCTGTAGCCATTAAAGGTCAGACACAGTTCCACTCAAACAATTAAAAATCGCTTAGCTTTCAAATAAGCTCATGTCTGTACCTGCAGATAAATCATTTAGGTGCGTTCAGGATCCACAGTGATGTCAACACATTTTAACGACAACTAATAGCAATGTCAGTATTTTCCTCAGTGAATTGATGCACAGGCAGAAATATAAAATATCTGTTCAGAATGACAATGAACTAGAGTTTGGAAACACTTTATAGATACTGAGAAAAAAAAAGCCTAATTCTGACACTTTGATCAAAATAGCCATCATCTTGCTATTTGAGTAAAGGAGAATGAATTTCCTAATTAAAATGACTAAGTGATTTTCTGAAGTTGGGTATGGACTAAATAAGCAATAATTAGTTACGTCAATCCTCAAATAGATAGACTTTGCATATATAATTGCTTATGTATGTGTGTGTTTATGAATATGAAAAGACAAGCAAACATCAGAATAAATGCTATATCAGAAGGGAAAACGGTCATGTATTTCCTTATTTATAGAAAAAAATGGAATTTTGATTTGTATTGTAATGATACAAAGTGTGTTCCATTTCTAAAAATACTCCTACATCTTCGATGCATGCTACAAAAGAAGCTGCAGGGGGGGATGTGCAGACCACTTTTAGTCGAAGATGACGTTGACAGCAATGCTGTTATCTGTAATTACAAGTGCCACTAGGTCTTTGCTTAATAAGGCTTTGAACCTTATCTGACTCAAACCTCTTCTAGTATTATTAAGCCCAGCACCTCACCATCGAAATGCACCATCTCTTTCGTCTAGATAGAATTTTCCAGAAGACCGCCATCCAATCACCGAACACAACGTCTAACATCCCCGGGAGTAATTCTCCGTTCATCCAGGGAGATGGTGCTTGCCTCTTTGCAAGCCAGGAACCAGTTGCACGATGACGAATATTGAGCCACGTCCTTGTCCGCACACCTGGCCGACGGCAGTAATGACCTTCCCCTGCTCCTCTGCTCTGCACCCCCACATCCTCTCCTAGTCCTTGTCCCCCAGCACGTCAGTTTTATCTTGTCCAAGGGAGTCCTGACACCCAGGCTCCACCTCCCTCACCACGTTTTATTCCAATTTCCTTGTACGGAAGACGTTGTATGGACAGGTGTAGGGGTGTGACATTAGAGCTTCTCTACTCTGGAATACAGAGTTGGACCATCTCCTACCAAATCATTGCGTGTGATTTCAACGCTGATCAGCTCTTTCCATCCCTCGTTCAGATTGGACTTTTCTAGAACTTTCTAACTTCTACATGCCTGTGTCCATTTTTCTCTTTCTATATAGATAGACCCGTTTAGGTACAGATTAGAGATTGATATCTGCATAATAAAAGAAATACATTGTTCACGTAAGTTTACAGAAAGACGCATTTTCATTTTTATAGAAAAAAAATACTCATTTATACCAACAACCAGGAGATACATTTTCATGGGCATTGCACCACAAGGAAGTGAGAGAAAACTCGGTGGAGCACAGTGTGGCTATCACTCACGATGACAGATTCAGCAAATAATTAGATCAGAAATGACAGTGCGTGGTCCCGGCCTTCTAGTCAGTGGCACGCACAAGTCTGGAGTGTGGTGCCCACACGTCACGGTACGGGGTTTCCCCTCCCAAACATGCACTACTGTGCACAACGGGCGCTTTCTAAACAACGTTATTTCTCCAGTGTCGCTTCCTAGGGAGAGTGCGCAGCGAAACGCTCAGGTCTGAACGAGCCGGATTACTCTGCCAGAGGGTTCTGTGGTGGCCACACTAGAACACTGGTTTTCACTGTGGAGCCCGGTTTTGCCCCCAGGAGCTCATTTTAAGTCAATAATCGGGGTGGGCGTGGGGCGGATCATGGCATACCAGCACGTTTGAAGATAAAAGTACATTCTTTCCAAGTGAGATGAAGATAACGTTACTTCACAGATGATTGGGAGCTTTCCTAAGTCTAAATGGGGGGGAAAGGGCTTCCATTGAACCTTCCATGGCAAATAACAGGAGTATTCTCTAGGAGGAGGGCCCTCCGTGCCCCAGACGGCATTTAAATGTATTAGAATAAAAAGATAATAGCGTGCAATGCCAGCACTGTTAAAGGAGACAGGCCTTCCTTTCTAAATTCGATTGTCTCAGCACCAGATAATTTTGTTGTAGTCAACTGTGGTTGGACTTTCGGGGGATTTGTTTTGATTTTTACTTTATTGCCTTCTCTTGTGCAATGCCCTCGTACCTTTATTTCTTTGTTATTATCTGTATTTGGACAATGCAGACGACCTGAGATTGCTTTTGTGGCATACTCAGGTCCAAAAAGTACAGTTTTGCACTTTGCGTCAGCGATCCCTCACAGGAGACACCATAGACACCCTGCAGCATTGAACTTGTGACCCAGTTCCCCGAGGGCGTTCCTGGGTGTAGTCGGGGACGTCAGGCAGTGAGACACACCGTTCAGTGACCAACATAGGCGTGAATAAAGAGGAACGACAGCAAGCACTAAGGAATAGAAGCCTAATACTGAGGTTCCTCGGAGGCATTTACTTCGTAGGGAAATCTCGCCACGAGATTCTACACGAATGGCCCTCCCACCTCCGCCTGAGCGTTTCATTTGTAGGAGTCTGAGTGCTTGCACGCCACTATTTTCCATACTCGAGTCCCACCAGTTATTAAAATGTCCCTTTTATTAAAACAATCCTATAATACAAGGCAATATTAACCAGCCTCCTACACAAGTAGTATTAATGTATGCATGAATGCAAATCAAGTATGTTATCTTACTGACTTATACTCACTTTACAGAACAGGTGAACCCAAACTCAGCCTATTCTCATATTTTATTCAAAATAAATAAATAAAAGAATATTTTGGGGAAAATATAAAATTATCCCACCACCTTAAAATTATTTTTCATCCCCCACATTTCTTTTTTCTGTGGTTTCTAAGTGAAGTAAATACATAAGTAAAAATAAAAACAGTAACAAAAACAGAAAGAAAGGACATTAAATTGTACTGTGTCACGCCTTCCACGCAGTCCTAACCCTCCATAGCTGCAAAGAGTACGCGCATTTCCTCCTCTGTCAGGCTTTCACGTCCTGAAGTGACATGATCCCATTCCTGGGGTTAATAGTATCAGGACAGAATAAGAGAGGCATTCGGTGTGACATCAGAGCCCTTCATGTTCCTGGTCCATCTTGCAAATGTTGTGGTCAGTCCACAACAAAAGTGTCATTCATAAGGCAAAGAGTGTCCCGACGGGGCCTGGGGACCGGACCGCGCAGCGGGAGGGTATTCGCTACGTTTCTGTTCATGCAACTTGCACTTGTGCTCGTTTGGTGCCCATCTGGCTCGTCACGTCCACGAGGCTTTCAGAGAGCTTCTTCCTGTTTTTCTCTTCTCATACGCTGAGCTGTTCATTTCGTTTCCCACCTCTGTTTGGTGTAATAATCCTCATTATTTTTATGGTTTATCTTTCATTATATTTATTGATGTTAGGCAGTCTTGATCTCTTCACTTTAACTGCATTTCCCACTTTTGTGTCTCTATAATTTGATTAGCATAATCTCCGTATGCTTTTATTCAAATAGTCAATTAAGTGTCTCTCCAGGGTTGAAGGCAATGTAAGAAATGACCTTTGCTACATGGAGATAAACTCTGTCCATCAGTATGATTCCCATGGCAACCGTTTAACATATGTTTATGTCAATTAACATGTCAGTTCGTGTTTTAGATAATTCCGAAGCAGCGTTTTAAGGAAGGCTAGGAAACAATATTATTCGGAAGAGCCTGATAAAACCTATGGTAGTTTCAAGAAAACATTATTTTCTTTCACTTCCGACTTTCTGGATGTCATCATTGCATTGGCAAGATTGTGCATTGCCAACACCTGAGTGCTCACACTGGGGTTGCTTCTGCCTCCTTTTGTGACTCCTCTTCCTCAGTGAACCCTGAGAGGACTGAGACTCCCAGCCAAGGGTGCTGTGTGTGTCTCCAAGGTCCTTGTGATAAGACTCCCAGCCAAGGGTGCTGTGTGTGTCTCCAAGGTCCTTGCAGTAACACCATCAGTGAAGAATTGCCTCACCCACCTAAAAGTGTGAGAAAACTGGGGACCACGTTCACGGCTCCGGGCCAGTAGAAGGCCTTGAGCCAAACTCGTGTTCTGACAACATAGGCGTTTAGAACCTTGAAAAAAGAAAGAAAGAAAACTCTCTTCTCTTTGTTATGCTCCAATTAGTTGTTTGTCTCAAGCAGAGAGATAGCTGTCCAAAGGGTTCACGACAAACCATATTATTTTCCCAATATACTATGCTCCGTGTCTGACATATATTAATACTAAATAAACATTTGCTAATACGTGGATTATAGAACTTCTCGAAGGAACATGTTTTTGTGTATTATTATTTTCTCTTTTTATATTTTCCTGGATATAAATTGTCAAAATTAGCATGTCAATTTAAATATTATAAACCCTTAAGTAATTTCTGACATGCATTATTAAAATAATTTCTAGAAACTTTATACCAATGCTTACTGCTACTAAAAATAGACTTTAACTTGTTTCTCTCATGTATTGTTTTTCAAAATTACTTGCTTATTTAATAAACCTACAAGATCACCTCATTGTGGCTTATATTCAATCTTCAATTGTTATTAAGTTTGAATATTTTTTATGTCTTTGCATACACACAAGTGAAATTTTCTCTTGTGTAAATTATAGGTTTATGCCTGTATGACCAGTCATCAATTCGGGTCTTTGCCTGGTTTTTCCTTTCAATTTTGCATTAGGTTAATAACTATACACAGTTCTCTACGGCTTCGTCTCACCAAAATGTTGCATTCATGTCTCAGAAACGTGTTTAGTACTCTGTCGGAAACCTAGAGCGTTTGACGCACAGGGACCCTGGGACTGAACCAGCACAGGAGCTGCTGCGGGAGCTTGTGAGGATGTTAGCTTACATCGAATCGGCCTCAGGAGAAATGAGTCAGCCTGTACTGCTGGTCTCCTAGTTACTTACAGCCTGTCAGATCATTAAACCTTATTTAATTAGGTCTCAGCTTTTAATGTGAAGGTTAGTCAGCAAGGAGCCAACCCAAAGAAAGCACACACGATAAACAAAGGATATAGTATAGATGTCAGGGTAGAGGAGCAGAAGTTATGATGGCACCATAGATTGTTACCCACAATGCCCCACAGTTTGGACAGATACTGTGTACCCTGTCATCCAAGGTGTGACTTCCTTGGGCCTTAATTTGGGGCATGGCTTTGACATGGGAAACACGTCAAGTCATCCTTAAACCTCCAAGTAAACTCCCAATCGCAGCAGGAACAGGAGAAACTCCTGCAGAATTCAAAGCCAAACGCCTAGCTATTTGATTATGAAGATCCAAGAAGGGAATGCAGGTGAGTTGCCTGCCCCTGAGAAAGACTTTTCCTTCACAGGAAGCAAGAAATCTCTTGCAAGGTAAGCGCAGTGAGCTCCTCAGTCAGTTACCAGGCATCTCCCTGTGCGACTCCTGCTGATGACTCAAGGTGTTCGCATCATTTTCGAAGATCTCTTCTGTAGATGCTCAATTCAGACATTCCTACAAAGTATTTTAAAAGTTAAATTTGCTTTGTGAAATATCCCTTCAGCAATGCCCCCCCCAAAAAAACCAGCTTTATTTTCCAATAAAAAATTTCACTGATCATTGTCATTATCATCTTTATTAAATGACGTTAAAATGTAATGCAGTTGTTAATAATGTTGAATTCACGGTCGTATCTTATACTAAATTCTGACTCCTTCTCTTGCTAATTGTATGTCCTTGGGAAATATACATAACCCCTCCATAACTCAAAGCAGTCTTCAAAAATAAAATAACTTACTTATAAAGTTGCTGTGAAAATTATTTGGTTAATATATGCATCTACAAAGTGAATTTTGCACTGTGTTTGAGCTATAGTGAGCACTCATGAATGGAGAAGGCATTACAGTTAGGGAGATGTCATAACGTGGCAGATAAAAGGTCGGTATTACAGTATCATAGGTTTTATGCCATTATAAACATAGTTACTGTATTTTATTTCAAAAAACTTTGAAACAATAAAAGTATTTTGCATGTCATTGACTAATTAGGGTTAGAGTATAAATGTAAAATGTTTTTTTTTTACCTTTTATTGAATTGTTGATTGCAGAACCAAATGGCTAATATAGATTTATCAGATTATATTACAGGTCACATACGGTGTGGAGAAGAATTTCCCAAACACACAAATTTTGCTAAAGAAGAAATTATCTTCAACATTAAGATTTAAGAACTAGAAGAACAAAAACTTCATTAGCTCCTCATAAGAAAAGTAACCCAGTATTTGTCATCCCTGGTGAGAAGGCACTAGAAGTAATGTGCAGAACACATAGACTGGTTGGCTGATGCAATATATTCTATTGAAGGGGCTAGGAGGAAATGAACAGAATGGTCTTTTCTTTAAATAGAAAATAATTAGTGTATCTAAACTGAAGATAACAGAGAACTCAGGAATCTCCCCATAATACGTTATGTACATGGTTAATTTGGTAGGTCAGGGAAACTGAGAACATTAAACTTTTACAATGCAAATATTAAGAAAATAAATTTTCAGTAAATAAACAAGGATAGATAAGTAGAGTTAAATATTTATCACAATAATAAATATCTAGTATAGCATTCAATGGCAACTTATCAATGACTCATGAAACAGTTCGAGGATGGCCATCAGGCAAATTTTTCTTTGAGAATACCTCCTGCTCACTGCATTTTCTTGGTGTTCTAAATATTCAGACATTCATCATTAACCCAATTCCCATTGCCCCAATAATACTCATGGATTGCAGTCCTAACCTCAACCCCAAAGCTTGCCATGAAGTATCTCACTTTTACTACTATTTTCACATTGCTCTAGTATATCGATAGTCTTAGAAACGAAGGGACACCATTCTATTTATAACAGTCTGCTTTTAATCGTGGTATTTCCATTTACAAAATATAGTCATTCTGGGTTGCAGAAAATGTCAGCTCCTAAACCACATAGCTTTCCTACGCAGGAAAATAATTATTAAATGCTGACCATCATTTACGTTTCTGTGACATTAGGATCAGAGACAAGTTCTGTTTAGAAAGAACTCCAAGACAGTTTTTATATTTTATTTTCGCCTTGAAAGCCAGTCAGATTGGCTTCAGCCTCAAAGAGTGTGTTCATGTGAAATTAAATGAACGCGGCCGCAAGCTGTACTTCTTTTTTCTAAATGGGAAATGGGCTAATTGTCTTCCAATGAGCACATTTTTGTATGATTTAAACTATTATTAATCTAGAAAATTAATTGTGGAACAATAGGATTAATATCATCTTAGACGATCATATTAAACCTAAATTGACCCCTGGTCACCTAACTTAATTTACTCTTTCCTTTTGGAACAACATGGAGAGCTACATACCGAAGGGAAAATAGATGATGAACACAGAATTAAAAACTGAAATACAGGCATGCAGAGCAAACCTTCTTTGGGAACTTGTCACTTGCATGTCCCTGAATGTATCCACTTTATTTTCTGTTTGGGTTGGCAACGTGCAGACTGCTAATCACATTGAACATACTTTTCTTAGGATGTTAAGATGGTTAATGAGAGATTTTATATCTACATCATTAGTTAAATCTGTTATTTTTTCCGTTGTTTCTATCTAGAGCTTTCATCTCTCCTATTTTATAGTCTGTTCATATTTCCATTATCAAATTTCTAGTTAGTTCTCAATTGAAATCATGTATCATGTGCAACATGCTCCCGTGTAGAACACACACCCACGTTTTGGGCCCAAAACTTTCAGGAAAAACATCTTTCGTTTCAATTTTTTTAATTCAAATTTTTATTTGTTTATATTTAGGTGGTACTTGTTTTTTGTATTATAGAGGAAGGTTATCTGAGATGAGGGGGAAGAAAGATGGCCGACAGGCAGATAAACAAGAAGGAAGGAAGGAATTTTAGCATTTATTTTTTAACATATTATAGTACAAGAAGTTTCATGGAACAGATAATTACAAAACATAAGAACAGATGCAAGGTACAAGAAATGTTATGTGTAAAATTTGTTTATATAAAAAATATCGATTATCATATTCCAGGGTGCTATTTTCCATATGAATATCGTTATTGATTTCTAGAACTACACTTTTAACTCATAAGCATAAATAAAAGAATTAAAACCTTTTAAATAGATACGGATTTAGTACTAACCCAGGTATAATGCGCATTCTTATTTTTTCCTTTCACAAATTTGGGCAAAAAAGTGCACATCACACACTTATATAGAGTAGGCAAAATATGGTAATTGAGTCCTCGTCTCAGCAATTCCCTGTACCTGAGTGCTCCTGGGCCTGCTTTGAGACTTTTACCACCCACGTGGCCAGATCCCGTGCGGAGCCTGCCCCATGCACACGGGCATGTCTGTCGCAGCTGTCCCACACATGAAGTGGAGGGTTTTTATAAAAGCCCCATGCTTAGGGCATCTTAAAAACTTACAGCCATAGGAGGAAATGTTTCTACATAGTTCAAAATTACAAAGGCTAGTGCAAAGAATATGACTACTTCAGGGGAAACAAAGTGAAGCTTGATAAGAATAGCTAGATTTTAAGAATCCCAAAAGGAAACACGTTAACTATCTCCGTCTCTTCCTGCAGTGGGGAGCTTCCTAAGGAGAGACGGAGGTCCTGCCTCAGCTGCACCTCTGCCTCACCAGGGCAGAAAAGCTAATTCGGCGTATTAACCTCTTCATCCGGGACAGTTTTGGATTTTGGATCCCTTGGGGGTCTTATGAAAATTCAATCAAATTCTTAACAATCTTAAGAGCTGTGCATTTAGTATGATGGAGATGAAAAAAAAAATCTGGGGAAGAAAAAACAATACTGTAGATCATCTAGTTATTAGGAAACTTGTTTACATAAGTGAAGTTAAGTACAAGCAAAACACACATTATTAGCTTATTCGATGCATTCCAGGCTCTGTACCTTATTATAGCTGGGCTCTCTGTTCTAACAATAGTGAAATAAATCCATCACCGGCAAAGGACTAAAGACTGTCTGCGTGGCATCTGTCGTTAGGATAAACACTGTATACAGCATTGGGAATGCATTTAGTTTGATTTTCTTCCTTTTTAAAAATTGATAAATCCATACATTTTTTTTTTTAAGCTCTGTGGGTTACCTGAAAGCCAATGGTAAAAATCAAGGGCTTTAAATAACAGCATTTCTCATCTTATTATCTTGGAAGATTTGTAGTTTTAAGTGTGTGCTGTTTGCGATGAACATAGATCAGAATACCTGTGGCTCCATTTACTATCATTTTCCAAACCCCAGTCATCACACAACACCCAGTTTCCAAGGTTGATCTGCATGATTCCATGATGTATATCAACTAAATAAAAAGATTGCTTGAAGATTTACATAGCCCCCTCAAGTGACTTAAAATACAGCTTGGTTGTATGCAAATACATTATTTTCCCCCATGCTTCTCCAGCTAAGGAGAAGAAATTAAAATGTATGGAATTACTGAACACGCTGAAACTCGCTGTGGACTTGGCGCATTGGCTAAACACACTTGATGCAGATTTAAAACGATTTCAAGGAAAGCAGCCAATATTTTTTAAATGTTGTCATGAGCTAGAGGTTAAAATGCAAGTCATGCATTTTTCAGGGAGATGATGGAAAGTTGCTGTATAAGAGCCGAATGTTCTGCATTTCTTTAAACTCTTGCAAGTAACTAAAAGTGCTGTGGATTATCATTCTTTAAAGTATCAACTATTTCATTTTTATCCCGACATCTTTTCAGAATGTATCTGAAGTGAAAAACAAATGAAAACAGCAACAACAAAAAAAAACGACATAATTCAATTCTCTGAGGAAGTGGAGCCATGAAATGAGCAGGGCTTTCTGATAAAATATGACTGTATGAGGTTCATCTACACAATGGAACGTACTCAGCTGTGAGAAAAGAAGAAATACGGCCATTTCTGACAACATGGATGGGCCTGGAGACCATCATGCTAAGTGAAATAAGCCAGACAGAAATAAACAAGAACTGCATGATTCTACTTCTATGTGGAACACAAAACTGAAAGCAACAAAGAAACAAAATGCATGGACAGTCAGTAGTTTAGGGGTTACCTGAGGGTAACGGGGGAGGGGTGGGGAAGAAGGGACAGGGACACAAATACATGGTGATAGAAAGAGAACTGACTCTGGGTGATGAACACGTAGCACAACACATAGACGATGCGCTATAGAGTTGTACATCTGGGATTGTCCACCTTTGTAATTTTTACTAATCAATGTCACCCCAATAAATTTAACAATAAAAAAAGAAAAAGAAAAAAACATGACTGTGTAATGTATTGTTTATAAAACAGAAATTATGCACAGACTTTAGTATATATACTACATTTACTGAGAAGGCTGAGGAAGAAATTGCACCATAGTAAAAAAAAAAGATACACGTAATTGATAATCTTTCACAATGGGAAATTAAGCTTATGTTTAGGGGGTCTTTCAAGCTTCAAAAAATACTTAGTTAAAGTTGCAACTATTAGTCAAAATGGAGTTATTTACAGGTAATGCCATGCTCGACAGCTAATAAGGGCCTTCCCAGGGAGGAATACATATTTAACCAACAAATGTTCTCTCCATCCTTAATGGAGCCAAATCATGCACATTTGGGCAAACAATTGAATTTGAGAGAGTATTTTCTGCCAAGACAAGTGCTAAATACCAAAAGTGGCTATTAACAGCCGGCAGATTGCTTTCCCTGGTGGTTATTTGCTTTGTTTTATTTTTACTTAATATATATCATAGTCCCATACATGTCTGATATACTGAACTCTATCTCTAAAATCTGTTTCCATGTCCCAGCTACTGTCCAATATCCAATTGTCTAGAAAATACGGTCTGTAGTCACTTCAAATTGAATAGATATCTGTGCCTGTTTTTAATAGGAAAATTTATCAGACAGGAGGAGCCATTAGAGGCAAGAGTTTCGGCTGCCTGCTACAGGTCACTGCGGAGCTTTTGCCCTTATCAAATAGAATCAGACAGTGGTAATAATCTGATTGCACCGCGCGCAGAGCCTGCGGAAACATCTCTGCTTTCTGAGTGCCTCCAATGTGCTCATCTTTTGGAGACCGCATCCAGTTCCATTAAGGAACTTTGCTGCAGGGTTTTATTCAGGAGACAGAGAGGGACAAAGGAAAAAGCAAAACACTGACATTGTCAGGAGAGACTTCAGTACCATCAGTTTAGATTTGTCATTCCTCAAAACAAATTCAAAGGAGACTGGCGGGGCGGAGAAAAATGGGCAGGAAATTGCTTTTTTCTATAAGATACAACTTGCTCGGCATATGCAAGTCCCTTAGCCTTTCCGAACTGCATTGTCACCTGCTGAACAGGAATAAAAAATATTTAAGGAAAAGATCTGCACGAGCTGTGAAGCAGGGATGTCCAACCTTGTGGCTTCCCTGGGCCACACTGGAAGAACTGTCTTGGGCCACACGCACAAGTCGACAAATGTTTGCAATGTTTTCATCAGTTCCGCTCGTTACTGCCCACCCTGACCTCTCTTCATCAGTGACGCTTTCTCTCCCCTCAGAACAATGTTTAACCCATTTGTACACGGCCGTTTTCTTCATGTCATTGTCCCCATAAACCTGGACTAACACGTCCCTGATTTCACTTCCACTCCTGCCAAGCTTAACAAGAAACTTACTGTTTGTCCGTTGCTCTGATTCAAGCTCCAACATTCTCACAACTGCACACAAAAACACACAATAACAATAATGAACACCACTCAGCAAGACAACCCCACACATACACACGGACACAGCTGTGAGACACAGATGTACCAAGGTCATGACTCCTTACCGAGCTGTGTATACACTGCTGTCAACGTAAGCGCACAGTGGCAAGTTCAAGAACTTAATTGTCACAACTTGTAACCGCCTGTGAACTAAATTATGTTCCAAGCCTAACAGAATGAAATCGGATTTACTCAAATTCCTGTGGTTTCAGAGATTTAAAAGATCGATTTCAATTTGTAAACAGATAGGGACCTATAGATCGCATACAATATTTTATTACTTTAATTATTTTTTATAATAGATATTCTGTTGCTGAGTTCCTTAATCTAAAATAAGTGTACTTTTTTTTAGACCTTGAAACCTGCACAATTTATCTTTGGAAATGATAGCCACATAATGCAAATTACTTTTAGGAAACTCGAGTGACCCTTAGAAGACTAGATGGAAGGTGGGACAGTTTGTGACGAAGTTTGTCTGGCTGACAGTTGAGTTCTAATGTCCTATCTCAAGGTAAGTGTCCACCTTTCCTGGTTGATGAAACTCCCAAGAAGGGGATATAAGACAACCGGGTTCCTTTTGGAGGGTCTGCCTTTAGGCAGATCAGGGGAGTTAAAGAGAACCTCTCCCCGATTTGCTGTTTGTCAGGAGTCTGCGTCAGGCGTGTCCAACCTGCGTCCCAGGATGGCTCTGAACGCGGCCCAACACAGTCTTTAAACGTGGTGACATGTTTTTGGTGACCTTTTTTTTTCTAATAGTTCACCAGCTGCCATCAGTGTGAGTGTATTTTATGTGTGGCCCAGGGAAGCCACAAGGTTGGATGCCGCTGTCTCAGTGGTTACTCCAGTTTGCAAAATACACTTGCAACTAATCTAAGTCTGTTTTCAAACCACGCTGTATTACTTCATGGTAGAGCATGGGCCTTGCACGCGAGTTTTCTCCATTCCTTCGTCCCATTCTATGTGATATTTCTGCCACTCATTGTACCTATCCATATGTGATAGTCACCCAGTACAGTGTCGTGGTCATCGAATGGTTATCTATCTCAGTAAGTGGGATAAGGAAGATGAATTTCTTTTTCCTCACTCATGTTTTCTTTGTTGTTCTTGCTTGCTTTACACAGATTTGAGTTCTAACACTTTTTCTTTCCTCTCCTCGAAGTCAAGTGAGGCATAAATAAAGTAATTTTTAGCCCTTCCACAGGCCATGAATTCTTTCATCTCCAGTTAAGTGTGTATTTCAGCCATTTCTTTCATTCTTTAAATAAATTTTCCTCTTTTAAAAGCAGTATTTTGAAGCTGTGACAAAACATGATTCCAAAATTTTGTTTACTCTAAACTTTATTTTCAAACTCACGGACCATTTCTCTTTAAGTTTTCATGGTTAAATGTGACAGCAGTCCCGTGAAACTTGTAGAATGAATAAGATACTGCAAAATAACAGGTGCTTTTCTTGGTTGGTCAGATTATGGATGAGAGTGATCACATTTAGAAAACAATACCTTCCATGCCCTTTTATAACTAGATCTAAATACCAAAATTCTGTGAGCAAGTCTGCAGAAGGAGCTGCTAGATCTTTTTGTAAAACACTAAGCCAAGTCATGCAACATTCATAAATAAATTTAATAAAGGGCTGGTTGGTGGTGGCACTCTCTAATCACCTAATTTTGAAGCTGTCCCCTCCCTCCATCAGTGGACTCTTTCCTAATGATTAATTGTTACTCTGGGATTTCTCAGGGCGTTTGTGCACTCATACAGCTCAGCAGAAATGACGACACGGAACATTAACATGAGCAGTGGTGTGGGAAGTTTCCAGATTAAAAGTTGCATTCCATTTTCTAATCAGTGGAAGGGCCGTTTGCCCGTGGAATGCTTTCTGTCCACAGGTTGCAAAGCCAAGAACTGTATGCACTACCTTTGACTTAGCACTCAGCTGCATGGAAATTCTTCACGTGTACAGGTGTGGTCAATTACTATACTGACTCGTCTTGGTTTTCTTTACCCCTTAAAGTGAAACCGTATTATAAAAACAAAGGAGATAATGCTATAAAAATACTTAGAAAATGCTTGAGGAGAATACAGTTTTATTTACTTACGTCTCTTTTTACCCATAATTCTCCCACAGTACGTGTAATTCTCATTTACACGACACATTTCGGTAGTGATAGGGAGGGGAGGGCAGGACAACAGAATCTCCAGCCTCTGCACATGAACGGAACGCCAACAAGCCCTGTAAGCAGGGCTGCCTGGCAGTTGTGTAATTCTCTTACATTGACAGAGCAATTACACGTAGTGTCTGTAGTATTCTCCACCTTGAGCCGAACGGAATGACGTGCGTTTTTAGCCTTAACATGGCATGAAATGCAATTCAAGCCAGGATTGTTTGTCATCTGCATATAGAGGTAAAATATAACAAGATTCAAACAGTGTGTCAAAATGATGATAAAACCTACCCAGTCACACAAATATTAATGGTCAAACTGCCTTTGATTCAACTTGAATACTTAAGAAAAGAATCCTGTTGGAGAGCATTAAAATAAATAATCCACTGTAAAAGTATTTGCTACAAAATTACTAAAATTTCAAAGAAAATTAAGTCTTCATTATTTATCTACACACTCTCCAATTTCTTGTCACCTGTTTATGCTTTATTTTATGTATTCAAACGTTCTAGACTAAGATGCATTTAATTACACTTTTAAGTGGCCTCCAAACCACAAGATAAAAAATATTGTTTTACTATGTCTTCCTTTCCTTAAATTTTTATTCCAATTTTGAATAACTTATGAAGCTTGCCTTCCATTGCTTTGTAAAATTTTACTAATCTAGTTCCCAAATACTTACCTGGTTGCATTTAAAGGGTGCTTTGTCTTGCTCCATGTCCCTTTTCCTAAGTATGGGCAACTCTAATACTCCGTTTTTATCCTGGACTACTCCTGTGTCCTGAGGCACACGACTTTTATTTTAGCTATTGTTTTAGGCAGGTGACCCTTGGAATCTTCCTCTCTGAAACTTGATGGTCCAAATTGCTCTGTAATTAATAGATCAACACATTTTTTATTATTCATTCAAAATATTTAATTGAGAACTTACTGCATGCCTTACCCTACTTGAAGTACATAGACAAACAGTAAAAAATCTGATTCCGTGAGTGTAAATGTCCTATGTTAATTAATGATACGTGCTAAGAAAGAGAACATATCTATAAAGAGATAGAGTGGGATACATGTGTTTATAGGTGGGAAAGTGTCCATTTTTATAGACCAGCCAGTGAAACCACTGATGGGATACTCCAAAGTCTATACTGTTTCAAACCTCAAGGTCATGATTTATTTTATTTCTTATTCCAGGATGGATCATTATTCTCAACTCCCCGTTTTACGCTATGAATAATTGCCTCTTCAATTCATGTCTCTCCCAAATCTAGTTCTGCTGGATTGAGGTACGTATGCATTTTAATTCCAACATGAAAAACGTCTGCAAATAGTACTCACAGCCACCTTCCAAAAGCCCTGCCCACTGCATTCTTTATTTCTGATGACCTCATTAAGGTATTTAAATATATACATCATGGCAGACATGGTCCTTGGCCTGCAGAAAAAAAAAATCGCCTCATACTTGGCCTCACCAAACATAATATGATTTTAATTAGGGATGCTACACTTCTTTTTATAGCAGAATAGGAATTTCAATTACATGGTCAACTTCTTCCTCTAATTAACCTTTCAACACACATATTTTATTCTCTCTCAACCACTAAGTCCTGATGATGCTTTCTTTAACATATTCTTAAGAATCACTCCTTTTCTTACATTACCATTTTGGTTGCCTCATTTTTTTTTTTTAGCTTTAAGTCCAGGACAACAAAGAAATTCTATTACAGTTGTTTCATCATCGAAGGTCCTCCTTCTATTGTGACTTTTCCAAAATATCTATGAGCTAGCACCATATATTACATGGTTCATGTATTTGCTCACCAAACTGTCCCAGTGACAGGAGGAACCACATACCACTCTTTTGCAGGTGTGCTGTGGGTCCAATTTATACAACTAAGAAATGGTAGAGTCAGGATTTAGCCAATCTCAGGCTGTTCATCTCTACAGTCTAGGCTTTCACCCATTTCCTATACCCAAGGTAGACCTGTGCCTTTTCGTTACCATTTTTTTAAACTCCAGCTATAAAAAAAAGGTAACTAAACCAAACAGAAGAGGAATGTGAATCTCATCTGCATACAGGCACACAATTAATTAACGGCTAATTCTACGGGAGGGTCACAACACTGGCATGTCAACAACTGTGTCTCCTCCAAGACCTGCCTGCTTGCCCTTCGTGAATTTCCCCCAGGGTTTTCTGAGACGCCTTGTTGGTGGCTGGTGATGGTTCCTGCGTCATCCCTCCACTCACCTGTCCTTCACTCTTACCTATCGGAAAGTGTAGGAAAAGAGCACCTTCTGGGTCCCCAGCGAGCTCTAACTCCCAATCCACAACTGTGTTATCAGCTAAACTATTCTGCAGCTTGAATTCTAAAGAGGCATTAAGGTTAATCATTTTACTATCAACCTTCTAATTACTTACTCTAAATTCTAATACAAATAGTGAAGTTCTGCATAGTTCCATGTTTCTTTCTCATGTCTTTCTCCATTGACTTTATGTCTTTTTTTTAAAGGAGAGTGTAAAAAATAAATCTTGTAAATCTTGGAGTAAAGCAGTGAGATGTGAAAAGGTTGTGTTACTTCTTTTAGTTTGGTTTAGTTTTTCCTCTCCTAAAATATTAAAGCCCACAGTTTAGTGTTTGATGGTCCCCCAAGTACCTGACAGTCTCAATCAGGGGCGTCCAACCTTTTGGCTTCCCTCGGCCACACTGGAAGAAGAATTGTCTTAGATCACACATAAAATACATTCATACTAATGATACCTGATGAGCTAAAAAGAAAATGTTCGTGCATAGTATTTGTAATGTTTTAAGAAAAGTTTACGAATTTGTGCTGGGCTGCATTCCAAGCAAGTTTGGTCTAAAATACAGTAGTACTTCCCTCCCAACTGGTTCATGCTGATTCAATAGTTGGGCATTCCTGCCAAGTTGATTAGCCCTACAGGAGGAAAGGTGAGTAAATGGTGCACTCAAGAATGTGAACAGAAGTCCTAGCTACAGCAATTTGACAAGAAAAATAAAAAGGCATCCAAATTGGAAAGAAAGAAGTAAAACTGTCATTATTTGCAGATGACATGACACTATGTAAACAGAACCCTAAAGATTTCACCAAAAATTATTAGAACTGATAAATAAATTCAACAACGTAGCAGGATACCAAATTAATATTCAGAAATCAGTTGCATTTTTACACACCAACAACAAACCATCAGAAAGGGAAATTAAGAAAACAATCCTGTTTACAATTATATGAACAAAATACAATACCTAGAAATGAATTTAACCAAGGAGGTAAAAGACCTGTACTCAAAAAATTATAAGACACTGAAGAAAGAAATAGAAGATACATATAAATGAAAATGTATTATATGCTCATTGATAAAAAGAACTATTATAGTTAAAATGTCCACACTACCCACAGCAATCTACAGATTCAAACAATCCTTATCAATTCCAAAGGCATCTTCACAAAACTAGAGCAAATAATTCTAAAATTTATATGGAACCATGTAAAACCCCAGACAGTCACAGCATCCTTGAGAAAAAAGAACAAAGTTGGCAATATCACACTACTTGATATCAAACTATACTACTCAGCTATAATAATCAAAACAGCATGGTAGTGTCATAAAAACATGAACCAATGGAACAGAATAGAGAGCTCAGAAGGAAACCCACATCTAGATGGTCAAGTAATCTAAGAAAAAGGTGACAAGAGTATTCACCGAGGCAAAGACAGTCTATTTAATAGATGATGTTGGGAGAGCCAGACAGATACATGCAAAAGATGAAACTGGACCACTTCTCACACCATGTACAAGAACAAACTCAAAATGGATTGAAGACTTCAATGTGTAACTCCAACGCCAGACTTGGCAATACAATACGAGACTTAAAATACATAGAATTTTAAATGCTACTAGGAAAAGCTTACTAATATTTCCATTTCACATTATCATTTGCACCAATTAGATTGGCTGATCATTTTTGGGTTCAAACATCTATATGTCATCCAAATTACTTAAACGTTCTAAATTGAATACACTGGCTTTATATGGCAAATGATTTAACATTCTTCCCACCCTCCAAGCATTTTAAGTTCCCGAAAACTGTAAACACATGGGTTTGACTCCATTAAGTATTAATAACTGTCTGAACAAAGCTGAAAACCATTTAAACTTAGTTATTTCTCTCATGCTATCTCAAAATTTACAAAATGTCATCCCCTGCCTCTTAATATTTCAATGGTCAGGTTGCAGTATAAATTCTTAATAATCTTGAGCACTTTAACTAATATTAACTCAAACAATTGGTACTCATTTGTTACGAGCATCTTTCCTACCTGGTCAATATCTAAATACACAGATTTTTAAAATAGCAAAAAATTCTATGAAATGTGCAGCTAAGATGGCAACTGTGATATTTTAATTGACAGGGGTTTTGAAGAAAAAAAGAAGAAAAAAACAGAGAATAATTCATCTTTAAACATAGCTTAATCTTACCAAAATGAAATAGTTCTCTGTCCCCTTCGGAAAAGAGAATTTTCTTATCACGTCAAAAGTTAACTGATAGGCTGTCATATATTTGTAGCTATGCACTGATCTTGAGTTATTTTTTGCAGATGACTCTTATTTACAAAGAAAATGGAAATATCTTCCAATTATTTTATACTAATAGCCCAGTAATGGCTTGTCTTCAAATACCCATGACACCTGTTTATGTCCTGATGTAAGAAAATGTTTAGCAGCACTTTTTTGATATTGTCTCATTCAAATTCAGGTCTTAAATCCTAAATAATAAATTTTAAAGTTATTATTTATATATAAAATAGCTTTGGGAATTACCAAGCAGTCAGTGGTTTACGTGAAAGATATTTTCCGTTGCAATCACAAAAGGTAATGTTTGTCTCATTTCTTTTTCTGAAGTTTTGTTGTCGGTATATAGAAATGCAATTGATTTTATATCCTGCAACTTGACTGTATTTGTTTATTGTTTCTAACAGTTTTCTGGTGGAGTTTTTGGAATTTTCTACATAAAGGATCATGTCATCTGCAAATAGTGACAGTTTGACTCCTTCTCTCCCAATTTGGATACATTTTCTTCCTTTCTCTTGCCTGATTGCTGTGGCTAGAGAACTTCCAGGACTATATTGAATAGCAGTGGTGACAGGGGGCATCCCTGTCTTGGTCCTGATTTTAGGGGAATGGGCTTTAGCTTTTCCCCATTCAGTATGATGGTAGCTGAGGGTTTGTCATATGTGACCTTTATTATGTTGAGGTCCTTTCCTTCTATACCCATTTTATTCAGTGTTTTGACCATAAATGGATGTTGTATCTTGTCAAATACACAAAAACACATGGAGACAATCAATAGTTTAGTGTTTAGTGGTTCCCTGAGGGTAAGGGGGGAGGTGGTATGAGAGGAGGGAGGGGGAGTCAAGCACACGGTGACGGTGACGGAGAGAGAACTGACTCTGGGTGATGAGCACATAACACAACACACAGACGATGCACTGCAGAATTGTGCACCTGGGACCTATGTAATCTTTACTAAGCAAGGTCACCCCAATAAATTAAACAATAAAAAAGGTATTTTCTTATACTAAAGGAGGAATATTCTATGTGTTAATTAGTGCTACATAACTTTTTTTTTTTGCCCTCTTATTAATTAAAATATATCCCTGGAAAACCAAGAAGATATTAATTCTTCCTAGGTGAATTATTTCGAGTACATGTTATCACCACAATGTTTTAGCAACGGAGTTGTCGTTGGGTTGGATAGACACAATTAGGAGTTTGTTCCGAGTGGCATGCCCTGCAAACAAATTGATTTTTTTTTCCCTAGATGTAAATGCTCTTGCATTCTTGATAATTAATTACATTTCTATTTGGCACTAATCAAAACACCCTGGAGGTTAGTCAGCAGCCTCCTTATCATATTGTTCCTGCCCCCAGGATAGTCATCGACTGAATATTCATAAATAGAAGATTTTATTCTTGTCTGGGATGACAATGGGGGTTGATATAATTCACTAACCAGCCCTATGCCTATTTGTCACCAGCATATTGGTTTGTGCTTTTAACCTACCCGTAAATAAAGGCTCCTGCTACAGAGTGTGGATCAGAATTTAATTTTGGAAGGAAACAGCAAAAGAGCCATAAAAACATTCACACCTCATTTCTGCCAGGAGTGTCTGCAGCTCTGCCCCAGGGCTGGCTCAGGGTCCCAGCACGCTCTCAGCCCTGGAGCCCACAGCTTGCAGAACTCAAGATCCCAACACAAGAACCAATTCCCTGAGACCACGCCAGCTGACTTAATCACGGCTTTTTAATAGATCGCCAATCTCAGTTTAACATAGTTGTGATCGGTATCTAGCTTCAACAGACCTGCTGAGAATCCATAAAAGAGAAAAACAGTCTCTGAAAGATTTAAGGATGACTAGAAAGTGGAAAATTTTTCAAAACACTTAAGGTTAGTGGTTATATGTAGTTGTTTTACTTATAAAATTGTGCAAACCAGTGATTAACTATCATATAAATAAGAAAACCCCTGTGACCTTCAGGATGTGGGCAATCATTAAACACCTCAAGGCAGAGAAGGAAGTTGGGTGTGAATTCCAGCAAACGGGTTATCTGTGAGACTCGTTAAATGAAGATAAATGAAGTAGATAATGTCTTTGCTGAACAAGGACAAAGAAGGACTGCACGTCCCAGAAGCCCCAAGTCTTTATGACGCAGCTACAATAGATGAGACGTTCAATGTTATGAGGTGATACATGGGCTATCCCACAGTAACACGCCTTGTGGTCCCACGAGTGCTCTACCAAGAAATGCAAATAAAACCTAGAGCTGTGCCTGAGTCTACGTCAGGTATGCGTCACCGTCTTTGCCCAATAAGTGCACGTATATCTAGTTGGTTATTTCTCATGACCTCTTCTCTCAGATCAGTACCCGCCTTATGGTTGATGTCCATTTGATTACTAAATAAAAATGCAATTATTCTTTTCATATCTTTAACGTGTCCAAAAAAGATTTTTTTAATCCAGTTTTTAAGCCTGGTAATAGTCTTGTGAGAAATTGATACAGCTGCCTTGCTGGAGGGAGTCAAATATTCTGTAGGTCATCATAGAATATAATTTGATCATAACTATTATACCAGTTTTAAAAGTGTCTGTTATCATTTTTCGAATCATTTATTCAATTTCTGGTACTCAATTTAAGAGACAGTATTTGAACTGTAAGGAACTTTAAATGTTAAAGTGCTCATTTATCAAATGTAAAAATGTTAGCAATTTTTTTGCACAATTTTAAGCTGAAAATATCTTAACATTTAAAATTATGTCATCTGGCCTTCTCTTTTCAAGAAAACATAGAATTTCAAACACATTCACAACTCTATTTCTTGAATATATTGTTTTATCGGTCAGACGTTTCACAGCATAATTGTCTGAGCTCATGTTTTAGCACAATGATAGTGGAATGGCCTCCACATTTTTACAGCAAGTTCAGTAAGTTCTCTTCTGAAATACAGAGGGACTTTGCCTTCTCCCAGATCAGAAGAACGATGGTCACTTCCATTCATAATCATGCTTCACTCTTACTGGTTTACGTAAAAAGGAAATAAAAACAAACCAACAACAACAAAGAAAGAGATCACGTGTTGTGTTAATACTGCAAGTAGCTGGAAACAAGCTAACGTAACTGAGAAAGGCCCGGCAGACGGTGGAATCTCCGATTGGATGATGTCAATTGTTAAAAATGTTCTCGCAATGAGCATAGCACCCCATTTCCTTTGCGGAGATGCAAGGGGCCTTCTAAAAGTCGGTGAGGTCCTTAAGATGACACCCGTGTTCGAGGTGGAGATTCAAAAACACCAGGTCTTAGTCAACTGCTCCTAACTCTAGACATCAGAAGGCTGATACTCGTCAATAAATGGGTGGACGTAGTTAGAAATTCTCTTGAGCCATGCCGTTGGCGTGAACTAAATAACAAGATCGCATTAATTTACGGAGGAGGTGTGGGTGAAGTTTACTGGTTTTTGCCACCGTTGTGCAAGATCACTTGGATAAGAAGGAAGGTAAATGACATGACTTGGTCCTGCAGTGGACACGTCACCTTTTAGAAAGGGGTGGTTTAGCCAGTCTTCATTTTACTACATAACAGCATCACCTTTTCGCTGTAACTGGAGGGTGGCAGGCCGTCACCCAAGTTGACGCACTCAGCTTCTCGGGGAGCACATGGTGACCTCAAACCTCACAGCTCAGGAAGACTATGAACATGGGAGCCGGTATCCCCACGTGGCCTAGGACACCTGCCCAGAAAGAGACAGGTCTGTGAGCTGCCACTCGGTCAAACGCTTTACGATGGGAATACAAAGGGGAATGAGACAGCATTTCTGCAGGAAGGGATGTATTTTCTCTGCGTGTGCACACGTGTGTGCCCATGCACATGCATGCCAGGCTCGGTGGGGACGAGGGTGAGGAGTAAATAAAGTCTGGAGAGCAAGGGCGCAGAGGCACGACTGTTCGGAAGAGAGGCCTCGGTTTGTAGTCGCTGGCTCTGGCCACCCCAACACAACGCCATCGATTGGGTGCAGTAAACAACAGGAATTTATCTTCTGAAGGTTCTGGAGGCTGCAAGTCCGCGCCCAGGGGGCCGGCTGGTGGTTTCCGGTGGGAACTCCTTCTCGTCGCTGTGTCCTCACGCGGCCTTCTTCAGCACGTGCTTGCGGAGCGGAAGAGCGTGACGTCTCTTACGTCCCTTCTCATAAGGGCGCCGACCCTGCTGGACCAGAGCCTTCCTCTGTGACTTCATTTAACCTTACTTACCCCTTAGAGGACATCGCTGGGGCTGAGGCCTCGCTGCACGAACTCCGGGGCACACGAAAACACGTAGTGCGACGGGAGACACGCCTGTGAGTTATCGGCTCCTGGACAGCACTTCCGGAAACCTCGGCTTCGGTCACCCAGGGCCAGCACGTCCCTTCCAAGGAACGTAGGCCCAGGACGGCACTGTGAGTCACTGGGACGCGTGGGGGCCAACAGACATACAACATTCTAGAAAGACGAACACGACAACGAACACATAAACAGAGAAGGAGTGTGTGGGGGCAGTGGGATGGAGAGAAACTGATCTAACAAAAATCAAAATTCAAAAGGTATCAAAAAGAATGAAAAAGAATTAGGTATCAATCTAAAAGTCTACTGAGGTGTCGAGGAGGCTATTTCGTC
This sequence comes from Lyroderma lyra, assembly GCA_004026885.1. Taxonomy (NCBI): domain Eukaryota; kingdom Metazoa; phylum Chordata; class Mammalia; order Chiroptera; family Megadermatidae; genus Lyroderma; species Lyroderma lyra. The sequence continues at coordinate 35,320 of PVJL010007172.1, forward strand.
ATCGGTATTCAGATAGTGGATCGTCTAATCCGTTCTCAGCAGAAACAGTAAAGAAGACCTTTAAATAGGTATCACGGCATGGTTCTTAGCATGTGAGTAATAATTCACCTATATTTTTATCCTCAGGGTGAATCATCCACCCATGAACTCACCCCTTGGAATAGAAGCCAGAGACCTCTTTCTTTAGATGTTGATAGACTCACCTGTAATCGTGCATATAACCCTGTCTGCACCTCACACAGCCTTTCCTCCATAATTCGCATTTGCCTATGCTGGGAATACGTCACACGCAGCCTTGTATTTAATAACACACGGCTAATAACTGTCGCATGCGCGACACAAGTCGCTGCTTCTGACTCATATCACACAAGATGAGCAACCAGAATATTTTACAAGTACATATAAAAATACCTCTTTCCACAGAGCCTTAACAAAAATAAATGACTTGGCGGAGCTGCTCTGTGACTCATATCATGTCACAGTTATCAGCCACGGGCTAGAACAAGTGACTCACACCCTCTGCCTTGTCTTTGATTTAAATTGGAACAATATTCAATAAACTTGTAAGACAAGCTGTTTGAATGTTGATTATTTATTTACCACTCTTGGTTAAAACCAAAAGTTAGTGGAGTTTATATCGTCATTGAAATTCAACATCTACCAAAGAGCTCTCAGTAGTGACTTAATTTGCATGTACTCTATGTTAAATGAAGTCGGGTAGACAAAGCCTCACTCTCTAACTCTATGACTAACATATTTACCTTAAATACTTCATACTTTGTGTCTTTCACCTGTTTCCTTAACCTTTATTTTCTCTTCAGGGGTTTCTCAGGGGTCTTGAAATTTCATTTCTTCATAACACCGAATCCTATAAAAGTTTTGCATTGTTTCAAGTTAAGTGTGTCATTACATCTTTTAATAATCTTTGCTTATTTCTTCTCTTCTATCATGTTCCGAATGTCATTCTCGCTAGGGTCAATGGATAGGCAATAACTGATCCACCCCCCAATCATTCGTACCTTTTCTAATTAGCTTCTAACAGGGCGGGTAGGTTTACGGTTCCTAAGTCCTAAGCATCTCGTCTATTACTCACTGGCCTTTGGTATTAGCTTCACACCTGGGAACTTGTTGGAAAAGTTAATTTTCTGTCCCTACCCCAGACCTAGAGGAAATCAAAAACCCTGCAAGTGAGGCCTGGCAACCTGTGATTTAATATGCCTTCCAAGGTCATCCTGGTACCTCCTGGATTCTGAGATCTCCTTCCTTGGTACAGAGAATCACATAGCACGCCCAGGGCTTACATTGTCGGGACCATCTTGAACCTGAACAGAGGTAGAATCTTCTAAATAAAGCTATGGAAGATAACTCTTGGCTAATATGTAGCATTATAGCAATTTAAAGATTGATATTAACTAAAGAATGATAGGTTTATTTCACATTTTATTGATTTTTTTTTTTTTTTTTTTTTTGGTGGTTCCCTGGCTGGGAGTCGAACCCAGGCTGAGGCGTTGATTGCGCCAAAGTCTAGCCACTGCACCACCAGGGAATCCCCATTGATTATTTTTCATTTGCCTTAAACATAAAGAAAAATGATGATATGGATGACATTTAATTAATCGTTTATTTTAAAATTTTCTCATCTTTCTGCAAAAAAGAGTGTTATATTTTTTTATTCATGATAATTAGAAAATTATAGTCCACTGTTTTATGTTAAGCTTCTTCAAGACCATATCACCCAAATTACTTAAAGGTTGTCTTTCGGCCCTCCGGGTTTGGGAAAGGCCCCTGGAGTAATAAACCTGAGGCCCAGGCCCTGCCCCTGACTAGCTGAAGACTTGGTTTCGTCACATCCCCGGCTAGTCTTCCATTTCCTCTTCGACACGATTGGTTAACAGCACCCGAAGCCTACAGAAAACCACGTCCTTAACTAACTGACGTGGGCAAGGGGCAGAAACAGACGTCTAACAGCAGGGATGTACCAGGAAAACATGAGCCACAGGGTCAAGGCAATGCACGGGACCCACCATCTCTCCTGAAAGAGACAACGTGTTGTGACGCAAACATTTGGTCCCGGTCCTTGTCCTGTGTTTGGTCCTCGAGGTGCAAGCTAGAGCGTGTTGGGCTAAGCGCCTGGTGACACGCTCCCCTTTGCAGCTGAGATGAGGGGTCACGCGTGAGTCACGTGGTGGCTCATGCCCTGTGCACGTTCCCTGTGGTCTCCTCCGAGCTTCTGTGGTCACTGTGAGTGTCTTTGGTCCGGAGACGCATTACTTTCATTTACATTCTTGCTTATGGGAAAAAGCCTTTTGATACTCGTCGTTTGGATACGTGTCCTGCTGCCCGGTACCAAGTCATGAGTCCCGAGGGACGGCGGAACCCCCTTCGTGCTCCTCCTGTTCCAGATGGTGGTGAGCAGTGCGCTCCTGAGTGGAGAGCCAGACGGTGTGCAGACACACACGTCCCTTAACCCACAGTGTTAAATTTCAGTTTCTCAGTTTCACAACAACTGAAGGCACGTAATACACGTGTGTGCACATGTATAAACTCCACCAAGAAACAGAAGTTAGCTGTTGCATGCAGTAATTAGTAATTATTATTAAAATAGCAATTGCCGGATATTGTGGGTTCGAGTTTATCGATTCCGTAGGTGTCATTATTTCCATCTCACAGGTGAGAAAGCTGAGATCTACACTGGTCAAACAGAAAGTCCTTGATTCCTCAGCAAGTGGTGGAATTTAGAATATTTAATTATTTACATTTCAGTTTTATTTAAATATCAAGAAATCCTCTAAGTCTATTTGCTTATCTATGTGCCAATATATAATGCCGTTTATTTTTACTTTTTACAATCGATGTTTTAAATTGGTTCCCAATTGGTATTAAGCACATCATATTTATAATATGGACCTCCTCATTTAATGGTTACACATTGTGTACTCTTTTTCCCCGATGGTTTTTAAAAATTGGAAACACAATGCATAAATCATTGAGAAAACAAGCCGTATTAGGTGGACATCTGCTGTTTAAGTTGAAGGCCAATAAAAGACTTGAATGTATTTTTCTACTGAAAAATGGACAGATGGTCAGTTACTTAGAGTGCTTCATAAACTGAATATGAGATAGTACAATTAATCATCATGTGTATTCGTGTGTTAATGAGAGCCTAACTTGAGCATAAAAAGGAGAGTTTCTACTTTTCGTCCAATGTCTGTTGTGTTTCTAGGCTGTTTTGTCAGTGTCTAAGTGCAAGGCTATTTTATTTACTTGACTCCCTGGTCTCTTACTACAGGGTGCATTTTCTCTGATTTGATTGTACCTTTGGTGACAGATAGAGAGGCTTTTATGTGTATTCTAAAATATGTCTTTACATTTATCGCTCTTTGAGTCCTACGTTTAAGACAGTGTTCATAAGATACATACTAGAACAATAATATGAAGAGCACAAGTCATCTTTCTTTCCTGTCCTTTCCCATTATCCACTTTGAAATATTAATACTATTATTTTTTCAGTGTTCCAGAGTAGAATCTTCTAAAGTTAAGGGGAGGGGGAGGGGTGGAGGGAGGGGGAGTCAAATCCACGGTGATGGAACGAGAACTGACTCTAGGTGGGGAGCACACAGTGCAACACATGGTACCCGTGTAATTTCACTAACCAACGTCACCCCAATGAATCCAATCTATCCAACCATCCATCCACCCATCAATGCAAGCTTTTAAGATAACTATGAAAGGGGGCTCCCTGGTGGTGCAGTGGCTGGTCTTCGGCGCTCTCAATGCCACAGGCTGGGTTCAATTCCCAGCCAGGGAACCACCCCTTCCCCCAAAAAAGATAACCCGTGAGCTTATTCTACTTTCCACCTTCTCTCTTCATCATTCCATTTACATCCTCTTTTCTCCTTACACTGGTATCCTAAAACAAACGTTCTAAAAATGCGAAGTTCCATGTGTTTACTGCAATTGCACGTGCTGACCGGAAACTGCTGTCTCCAGACCTTCTTTGCTTGGGTGTCCACCGAGGTTGGCTCCATCGTCTTCCTGTGCTGAATGTTGCTACGGAGAAGTCTAAGAGCATCTTGGTTATGCTTCTTATAGAGGAACTTCATTTAAATAAAAACCAAAAAACTCTGTTGCCCACAATATTTTTATTTTGTTTTTAAAGTTTACATTTTAATAAATGTATTTTTAGTCTTGTCTAATATTCTAGTTGAATTTTCCCTGGCATATATCTGCCACTTAAATATGTAGTTTGAAATATTCTCTCTCTTTTTTTTTTCTTTTCTTATACTTTTGTTTGAATTGTACCTTAAAATATAGGTTTAGGGTCATTGTCTTAGTTTTCTTCTTTGGGCATTGCAAGTAAGTATTTGGTTCATTGTCTTTGCAATGTATGCCTATTATTTTCTCCCTAATACCTTTTTTTAAAATTTCTGTTTCTTTTTGGTTTGTGGAAGTGATAATTAGTTGTCATCAGTTGCTTCTTTGTGTACTACATTGTGTTTTTCACACTGCTGCTTTGCTCTTGCACTGTAACCGATTTAGCCTTTATTCTCCTGAAAATGTTTGTCTTGTTTTCTTCCTGAATTCTCTAGCTCTTCTTTTATTTCTGAGTCATCATCTCCCCATCACCTTCTCTTGTCTGTTCATTGCTTCCTTGTTTCCACTTTCATTTTCTATCCTTTTCTTTCTTTGCTTCTTTTTATTTAGTGTCCGTTTGTGTTTATTTCTGATTCTTACCCAACTTTTTTGAAAGGAACCCACTAAAATTGTTCATTTTGCGCTTTGGAGTGTGATAGAAAAAGCAAACTGAGGCATAGTGCAAACTTCAGAAGCCTTATCACCTCCACAGATGTTTCACCAATTTGTTTTTTTATTGGCATGTACTGCTTCTGTTTTCAATTTTGGCATTCAAGAACTTGGGTTCCCCTAACCTGTACAATTTCCGCGTTCCTGCCACGTTTCCTAGGTGTGAGAGAGTGATTACCGCAGACACGTTTTAGGAGCATGACCCAGTCACAAATTCAAGTGTCCTCCCTTTACCCGTATTTCTCATGCAGGGATATTTTCAAATTTCAAAAATATTTGTGAGGCGGGTCTTCTGACTATAACTTATCAACAGGCCGAGGGTAGTTCCATTAACTGAATAGGTAGTAACTCTAATAGGTAGAATGGGAATGCGAAGTCAGGCAGGCAGGTCGTTACAGCTTTGCTTTACTTGTCTACACTGGTCTGCCCTTGGCCTCCCTCATCTCAGCCAAGCCATGTAGATTTTATATTTTAAGTAAAAGCAAATTTGTAAACAAAGGGTAGAATAAGAAAAGTTCCTCAGAACTAACTCCACACTTCGCCAGGCGTTAGCCAAAGAAAAGACAGAAGGGGAAGGAGTAAACCCTTCCTAGAATAGCTGCTGGAGAGAGAAAGCCCCAGGATGATTTCGGGTCCCGGAGGCTAAGAAGACAGGAAGCAATGGAGACATTAATGAGACATTCCTCTGATGGCTCTTCCTCTGCAATCTGGCATAGAAATGGACAGGACTCGGAGAATTAGAGTGAATTGTAGCAATCATTTGGGGCTCATGGCTATCAAAGTGTATTGTCCAGAATAGGTCAGCTATTCCACAGCCCTAGGGAACTCCCAAACGTTCTAAAAGGATTTTATAAAACAGCGTAAAAAATGAATCCTTTAGGACAGCTGGAACTAACCCGAATGCATCCAAGATAGTCCATATCCAACGACACCTCCTTCAGGTCAGAGAAAAACAAATAGAACGTAAAATAGGTTGCCCAAAAATAAAAGGAATGCAGTAAAAACAAGTTTTTCCTGCATGAAAAGGTAGTGTTGTCGACATTGTATAAAAAAGTTGATTAAGGGTCATTCAGTTACTCATGTTAGATACAAGCAAATTAAAGACATTGCAAGACACCTACACAAAATTATTATATAACAAGTCAACAGAAAAGGACATAGCTAAATATAAGTAAATATTTAAATAAATACATAAATGAACGATAACATTTCAAGACCCATTTTGAAATGAGATTTAGAAAAAAAATCCATAAATGTTTCAAGCTGTCAAAAAATTCAGACTTTTACATAAATTCAATATAATGGAGCCAACATTGATGTAACGAAACAAAACAATGAGCTAAAAAGAAACACTTAAGATGGAATGAAACAGATTGAAGACAAATATATCATAGCTATGAATAACCAAGAACAGAGTAGATCTAACTATTGCCATTTTTTAACAGAGATGAAAGATGGAAATGATTAAAATGACTGCAGAAGAAACAAAACAAATGAATGAGAGAAATGCTGAGGTAACATTGAAAATAAAATTTATTTCATGAAGACCGCTGCGTTGAAAGTCAAATCTACAACAAATATCAAAGAAAATGCGTACATTCAAATGATCCTAGAAGAACGTTCCCACAAATAAAATAAATGCTAAGAGACACATAGTCTGTTCTTCACGTAAAATTAATCATTAGTCATTTGTGTGTCGATGGGTTCACTCCGCGAATAAATACGGAGCTCCTTTCTTCCTGGTACTGCAGTGCAGTGCTCAGGGCAGGGGTGGCTGTGCGGTACATGGCTGACCGCCGAGCGGTCCAAGAAGTAACCGCCGTGACTGGACTTGGGTAGGTGTCGGGGAGCTACACGCTGCTAGGTTCATAAGGGGAGTGATGGCACAGGGCTTTAGAAGGTGCCGAACGTACGACCACTAAAAATATAAGATGATCCAAAGATGGGAGGAGAATTATTTCGAGAAAAATGAACACAAAAACACAAAAGGTACAATGGCCCTTAGGTAGGCAGGAAAGGAGTTGGCGTTTGTGTTTTGTTTTTTAGCAACCTGCAATAAACCACCACTATTTAGTTTACATATTTCCGTATAAATACACAGTAAGACTGAGTCTACCTTTTCACAAACAGTCCAATTTAAGTCTCCTTAACCTATAAGAATAGCACCCAAGTGCTAGCCAACTGTTGTTTAACATGGCTGTGCCTACGCACAGGGGCTGTCCGGAAAACCCCAGCCATAAGTGCCTCTGTTTTCCCTATTATGTGGCTGGGTACTTTCCGGACAGCCCTGTAGATTTCACTGTGTGAACTAGCCTGAGGACTTAAGCTTTTGCACTTTTCAGTTGGGCATCAATCCTGGATATCCATATCTATCTACATGTATATCTCTCTACTGATACCTATATCTCCATCTCCATCTATGTCATCTGTAGATAGATGATAGATGATAGAGACAGCGAGGTATAGACAGATGGTTGACAGACAGATAGGTAGAGACTAGATAACCTTGCAGAACTCAGAAATAAATGTTTACAGGTCCAAACCTCCTGACATCCATTATGCAGATCACCTGACATCTGGAAGATCACCATGTTGGAGCATCTTGAAGCTAAGAACTCAGAACCGACTTTTTCTTTTCTCAAGAATGTACGTTTTACTGTGAGGGAAATGGGTGAGACAAGTTGCTTAGAGAGACGGAAAAGGGGCAACTGCCGGTGTCCTCCAAGGGGTTCATCAGCAGTTCAAGCAAAGGTGTCACAAGAAGTCCGTCAGTAACGCTGGCCCATGAGTTTGGGACATTACCTGAGACCTAGAAGAGATTGAGGGGGGCATGCTACCCCCCCCCCTCCACTCCATGGCAAATTAGAAGAATTCAAAGTGAGAAGGCAATGAATTCGTAAAAGCTTCCTATTTAATTCAAAACTGAATTTCTTTTTTTTTTTCCCAGTAAACCCTTTAGGATTGCTAATCTACACTTTATGAGGCCCATGAGCCATCCTGCATGGGTGTGAAGGTATTTTTCATGAAAACTGCTGTAATCCCTTATTCAAATTCAAAATGCCAAGTAAAATCCAGCAGATAAAAGTAGCTAAAATAGCATGCAAACGAATACTGTCAGCGCCAAAGACATGGAGTCTCATGAAGGGTCCGTTTTTGCCTGCAAGTTTAAGCCACAGACATGAGGGGGTGAAAGAGGACGAACTCTCAAGGTCTCGATCACAAACGCCCGGGGAAAGATTGTTGTGTGGATAACACTGAGTTCACCGTGAACCCAAAGATGACATAAATGACATGACAGGTTCTGCAAAGATTGCCGTGATAGAGTGTCAAAGGAACACTTTAAGGAAAAGGCAAGCCTGTCTACTGTCCTACAGCTGGCCAGTGTGGTCACACACCGAGCCGTGGGAGTTCAAGGGTCAAGGACAAAGGGAGGCTCCTGGGGTCGGGTGGCGCCCTGCTGTTCTGTCTTTGAGAGGCAAACATGGCCAGGCCACCTGGGCGTTAAGTCAGAGTCCCAGCACGCACTCGGGCATGCCAGCTGTCCCTGGGTGGTGGTGGCAGTGGTGGTGGCAGTGGTGGTGGCTTGCCCTGCAGCTGCTAACTGATTCACCCCATTCCGTCTTCCAGCCTCCGCTCTGTGGGGTGACTTCACGTAGAACGTCTCAGAACTGCCTCCTTCTCCATCGTAATCAAATATGAGTAAGGTGGGTGGACTACATTTAAATTTTATAAACAAGACATAGGCACCCATTTAATATTAAAGTATATTTTCCTCCCGTGGATTTTAATTAAATAAAAAATGATTCGAACATTCTTCTAACCCGTTTCTCATTCAGGAAAAAGGAAGTGTAGCTCCCGGCCGCGTTCGTGTAATTTCACACAAACACGCTGTGAGGCTGGAGCACATCTGCCTGCAAATAAAACACAGAACATTCCTTGGCGTTCTTCCCACAGAACTCGTCTCGTCCTCACGTGACAGAGACGTGGACGATGGTCAGGACTCAGCACCAGTTCTTCAGGAATTCCTAGGATTTGATGTTTGCGGCCATGGCGAGTGGCTGCGTTTTGTCCATGGAAATGCCACGACTAGCAACAGAATGCTCTCAGTGGAAGGGTGTCACTTGTTTACAAACACTATCGATATACTAGAGCGATGTGCAAATAACGATAAAAGCGAGATATTTCCTGGCGATCTCTGGAGGGGAGGGAGGGCCATGATCCCCGAGTTCTCTCGGGGTCAACGCTGTGGCCGCCAGCACCACCTGCGGACGTGCCCGGGGCCCAGCGGAAGCTAATGCATCTGTGCAAGGGCAGCTGCGTACTTGTGAATACAAACTGTTTCCATTCAAGAAGCTCCACAGTGACTCTCCTTCTGTCACTAGCGGCAAATGATTTTCCTTTGTCTGGGGCCGTCTTCTCCAGAAGACCAAAAGGAAGATTTAAACTGTGCAAGATACTAAGCAGTTATTTTAAAATAAACAATATGTACCTTTGTTTTGTCAGTCTCACATAGAAAATGTGTATCTCTGAATGTAAAATGAACGTCTCCGTCAAGGTAATAAATGTAGGTAAGAGATTCACTACTCAGCACCTGTAATCTTTGGTTTTGCTTTTGAATTCAGAAACATGCTCGATTCAGAATAAAAGGTGAGCAATACGTTACGATAACTTACGTATTTGCCATTTTGCTTAGGACCTTCTGACAGCTATGTACGTACATTTAGGTTTTATAACTTCTAACCATATTCTCTTAGATTATGAAATTTTATTTTGAAATGTTTATGAAGCAAATTATACCTATCTTCCAAAAATATCTTCTTCCTGCAAGAAGTGGGTGTGTGTATGGGTGTGTGTTAAATTAAAGAGAATTCTACATTATCCTCCTATTTCAACCAACGGCCCATTTCTCCTGCACTTTTTCTCATCACAATGTGATCTCTGTGTCATACCTGATCTATGAAGACATTCAAGAAATGTTAGCAGTGAGTAAATATTTTCTTAGAAGTCACAGTATAAAATATGCGACTTGGAGAGAATGTCAAAAAGATGTGAACCGTCAGCTCCGCAAGACTGTACTCCCTGTGACGAAATAATCAATAATTGTCCCTTTCTCCTGCCTCCCTGATTTAGTATTAGGTAGCCCAGAGTTTTAGAATCTGTGTGTTGAGTATCATCCACCAACACCATCTCCTCCGGGGACGAGGACACGACATGTCACCTGTGGTTCTAACACCTGCTCCCCGGGAAACTGAACAATAAAACTCACTTGGTGTGACTGTGTCTTAAGAGTTAACATAAAGGACATTAACTGGGAATAATGGGATGACTTCCGTGAAGAAGGTCAAAATTTTCCTGCCTACTCAAACAGGTAAGGATCACAGTAAGATTTTTGATATTTAAAATGCTACTTTAAAAAAATCAGTTGTTTGTCCTGTGTTATACAGAAGGACATCTTGTTAGTTTTAAAATTTTTAACAGCTTTTGAAAAATTATAGATGAAAGTTAGCTCAATTTCAAAAAAAAAAGGTATTTCTAAAGTTAGGAAGCGGTAGATCCTATTTTGGGGACTTTTCTAATGTATTTGGTGTTCGACATCTAATATTCTATCTATCACTCCCCTTGTTGATAGACGTGATTGTTCCATAATTAGAAATCATGCAAAATCATCATTATAGATATCTCCTTGTACACACATGAAGATTTTCTCCAGAATCAGCTCCCCAAACGGTCCCATCTGGGTCCGAGTGTCAGAACATGGTTGGTTTTATAACTGACAGATAAATTGTTGTTTATATTCATCATTCTTACGTACCTTTTCCCTCCCTGACCCTCCCACCGCTCTAAGCTTTGCGGGTTAGTATCAGATCATCCCAGGTCAGGGAAGGTGGACACTGTCCATGAGGAAATTGGCAATGACCACCCTTGAGCAGCAGTTTGTAATCATCAATTCTCTGTATAGATTCATTCAATTTGTTTTCTTTGTAATGGGAACCCTCAAGGATTTTTGTTACACACCCTTTTTGAATTGTTTCCTTTTGGGACAATTTTAGAATTATAGAAACGTTGCAAAGAGAGCACAGAGAATGCTCACGTACACGTCGCCTAATTTCCCCTCATGTTAACGACCAAGGTACGTCTATCAAAACTAAGAAACCAAACATGGGCGCCTTATGATGAACAAAATCCTAGATTCTAATTCAGTTTCAGCAGTTTTTTCATGTATGTCTTCTTTCAAAAAAACAAAAAACTAATCCATCTGATCAGCTCATTCCAATTAAGCATAAAGGAACTGGATTTTCGGGCACATAAGTAATTTACCCAAATTAAACATTTATTCAGTGGCAGAGCCCACATACCATATACGAGTCAGGACAAATATGTGAGCTGTGCTAATAGCAGTATTTTCACATATTCTCTATTGGGGGTGGGAATTCCCATAGCAAAGGTATTTTAAAAGCAGGTGCATGTGGTTACAGAGAGTAAATAAGATTAAGAAAAAGAGAAGTAGAAAGATGAGTGATATAAAAGATGCTTTTGTTATTTAAAACAATGAACAGAGATAGGAGTTGCATTAATATTTATGTTAATCTTTTTAACTGCAAAAGCTAATATGTGAAGTGTCCATGTTCCTAAGCAGTGTCAGTGCCTAAGGAAAGATTTACGGCAGTAAAGTGTGACAGTTATTTGAAATTGCTCACGTCCACGCTCGCTGACATTAGCATAAGCAAATTGCTACCGGACATCACCTGGGAGCCACGTTTGGGTTTGATAATTCCCTGACCTCTAACATGCAACTCATATTTAAATGAAAAATGAGGAGAAAACTGTGTCTGTCACCCCTGGGTATTCGGGACATTCACGGATTTCTAGTATTGCACGCAGTAGGAGTGGCCACTATGCAACCCCTGTGTGACCAATTCCCCACAACTCAAAGTAAAGACCTCAGTGATGTACCAAGAAAGATGACCGGCCGGGAGTGTGCCCTCTCAGTAGCTGGGGTTTACTCGTATGGGCTGTTATTCGGGAAGTCATCAACATAGCAGCCGAAAGCCTCCTCTGATGGTACCAAAGCTGATGTCACAAACACTTTTGCAACAAGGTTCAGGTTGCTCACGGAGACAAAATGAACTTGACCGTCGAGTGTCAAGTCTTTTTGCAGTAAAAAAAAAAAAAAAACAGGCCCCTTAACTATATGCTAATTCTTGCCATATCAGTGACGTTGAGTCTGCAGAGATACCACGGGTGTCTTCCCAGGTAACAAGCAACATAAACTCACGGGGAAAAGGACGTAAGATCTAACTCCTGTTTTCTCCTCGCTGGTTGAAGGAGCAAATAGACATGAAGTCTAAGTAATCCGTGGAAGATTATTGAGCGTTCTAATCCAACTGCGTAACAATTTTTAGAAAAAGGATTTCAGGAATAGTGACTTCGGATTTTCTGGCCAAAGTTAAGTGGTTAGATGTTATTTTAACTGAGCGCCCCGAAAGGCTGTATAGCAGATTCCTTTTCATCCTGTATTCCCTGAAGATTGGACCTTTTATGTGTTTAAATTGGGCAGTTCCCTCACACAGTCTTGTTTCTCTTTTGTTTTTTAGATAGCGAAAATGGCTTTCTGTATTTCACAAACTTGCCGACGTAGGAGGGATTTCAACCCTTACCCTTTATCTCAAAACATCATTTTGAGTTGCACGACTCTTCCAAATTCTAGTCTCACATTCTTCCAAATGTGAATCCATGTCTATCCATCATTGAGATAGCCACATGCCTTAATATCACGTATCAGAAAAGCTTGTAACTATTGAGAAGCCACCAAGGTCACGGGGCACAGGTTCAAGTTGTAAAACAAGTCTCCTGATTCTCTGGAGATTCACCTATTGATGAGGCCGAGTAATGATTGCGGAGATAAGACAGTGTCGGGTCATGCTTACAGTGACACCCTACTTGGACGAGCCACCGTGTTGTAGGACAGCAGTGCCGTGAGCTCCGTGACGGCCATCGCGTCGAGCAGGCACCCAGCACTGACCCGGAAGAGCTGTGTTCGTCCTTCCGCTACGCCGTGCGTCCCTCACGCACGCCTCGTACGGTAAGCTAACCTACTCGGAAACTTCGGCGGCTGCTTTCTTTTCAGGTGGAAAAGTAATTAAAAAAACACAAATGAAGAGCTCCTAGCGGGCTCATCAAGCCCACGTGTACACGATTGAATTCTCCTTCGGTACCTACAGAATTGGCCTTGAAATGATGCTACAACTAAAGTGGGCAGCAGCAGATTTTCAGAACACTTTTGTTGCATGAGACACACAAGATAAATTATTAACATTTATAATGCTTAAAGAGTGGCAGCGCTGGCCACGTCTGGGTTTGCTACTGGCGCGATCTAGTCTCTTTGGAGTTTATTTCTCTTTCATGGCTCAAACTCCCAGATGTCTGTTCCATCTTTCTCAGCATCATTAGACATAGGTGATGTGGACCGACAAGCAAGTCTTCTAGTTTCCTGTTCGTAAAGACATTCATTCTACGACACATCATAGTTTCTAACTTTGAAATATTAGAAAAAAGGTAACAAATACACTTGAGTTTACTTTTTTAAAAAAAACAACAACCTAATATTATGGCCTAATGTTTACAGGATAAAAGTGAGACTGAAAAGATTTTAACAGATATAATAGCTGAAGACAGCCAGTGAGCACACAGAACTATCCAGAAGAGCATCACTTCATGTTTGAACGTGTCCACATTTGTATGCTAAGCCTGAGCTAAAAGGCCTGCAACGCCGATACACTCAGTGATGCTGAAGAGCACGCCACTTCTCAAACACAAAACCAAAACCGTCCGTGGACACTCGTGACAGCATGAGAGTGACATAATGGCTCAGTATTGCTGCGAGCGTGGGACTGGAGTGGAAATAGCAGAACCTACCTCCTAGCTAAGGGCACACGTGCTCTTCTGGTGGATTCCAGCCGCACGCACGCGCGTCTGCGCCTGGCTCTGACAGGGAATGGGTCTCCTGCTTGGTCATGGCCGCTAACACACCAGCCGCTAACACGAGAGCTGAGGTCTCAGCCGACGAAGCAGAAAACAGCAAAGACGAGGAAGTGGGATTGCGGCCCCCGGGCTCGGGCAGAACGGCGGCGGCCACGGCTAGTGTCATGTTCCAGAAACTTCACTTCCGGTAGGAAACGGTTTTTTTCTCTAAAAAGGGAGGCAACTAGTCATTTTGACAAATAGCACCTGTCCCTCCTCCCCAAAAACATCGTTTATACCGACTTCGTCTTGTATCAGGGTGGATTTCCGAAAAAGGTTCCTTTACAATAACTCGAACACCTTCGCTGACTCGTGTTCCCCCTTCAACTCCCTGTGTGATGCAGCCTCGGGACCATGATGGAGCCTCGGGGACCATGACGAAGCCTTGGGGACCAAGACAGAGTCTCGGGGACCATGGTGGAGCCTCGGGACCGTGATGGAGCCTTGGGGACCGTGACAGAGCCTCGGGGACTGTGACAGAGCCTCGGGGACCGTTGTGGAACCTCGAGGACTGTGATGGAACCTCGGGGACCGTGGTGGAGCCTCAGGACCATGACGGAGCCTCGGGGACCATGACAGAGCCTCGGGACCA
>PVJL010007172.1:49835-81857 GCA_004026885.1 Lyroderma lyra
TCAAGTTCCCCATGAACTCCAAGTTCAAACATGCAAGGGGCACCTCTAATCTTATAAAATTTTTCCGAAATAAGTTTTGATCGTTTTCTCCTCGACATAATTTTTTTCGCCTGCTTCTTCGTACCCCAAATTTTCCAGCTCAGCCGTTCCGGGTTTCCTTTGCGTGTCCTGCCTCTCAATGTCAGAGTGTCCCAGGTGTGGGTTCTGCACAGTGAGCAATGCTCCTCTTGGGCACGGTCCTGACTGTCATCATTTTGATCTCAATGAGAAGAAAATTTAAGGACAATGACAAAGCACGTAGGTTCGTGACGGTGGCCCACTACGACTGTCACTGTCATCACGAATTTTCAGGCGTCACCCAGTCTGGTTTGGAAACTAGAGGAGAGGGAATTCTTTGATGTGAGGAAAACCAGACAGGCTTCACCAAAGGTGACAAGTGTTTACTTTTTTATCCTTACAATGACAAGTGAAGAACGGGCGACCTCCAAACCACAGCGAGGCTACACACTGTTCCTTTCCTTGGGCACCATTCGTGACTCAGGTTAACATCACAAACAATGTTGTTGTGACTCTCTGTTCTCCTACGTTCCCTCTCGGGACGTATTTGAGGAGAGAAGAGGTGGGCAGGATTTCCAAACGAAGACTTCTGACGCAGAAGCATTTCCAATGTTGCCCAAAATTTAACTTTGTTGACGGGTTAATGGCAGAGGCTACAGAATCTTGGATGCTCCTGTGCTGACAGATGGGCCTGGTTTCAGGTCCCTTTGAATAGGATGTGGCCTGTGACTGCTGGGATCGGCACAGCCTGGACACGTGAACTGGGACAGGACCGAGTCAGCACCTTTAGGCTTTTAGCACGCTTGGGGACTCCTGAGCTGTCCCATCTTATATCTAACTGTGCACTGAGGAGACCACGTAGGGCAGCCCCAAGACGACATGTGACAGCAATTACACGACTGAGATGTACCTAAAGTGATGAGAGAGGTACCTGGCACACGGTCCTTCTGGTGGGAGGGCTATTTGTTAAAGACTGAATACACAACACGTCCCATCTGGATGCATCCTAGGGCTTCAGCCTTTGCTTTTCAAGATGGGATCCTGAATATCACGGTTACTTTCTTGTTTCTTCTCATGAAATATTTGCTTCCACTTCTGCTTTGTTTTGCACGTTTCCCAGAATCATAATGCATTTTATATTCCTTCTATAAAACAAACAAAGCTTTGCACAGACAGGTGCGCGTCGTTGCTGATAAACGCCATAGTCACCCTAAGTCACAGTGTGGAGGATGCACAGCACCTCAGGCTGTAAATACAGAGAGGACATGTCTACGATGCTCACGGTGCACTTCTGCGACTGCAGACTGCCGTCTCTTATCTGAGCTCCCCGTCACTTGGGAGTCGTATCCAATTGTTGTTCTTGCCTTTTTGATGGTTACAACAGCAAGTAGTAGCATTTCCTGTGGTACTGTTCTTTGCACTCTCATAAATAAAACATTCTTTGATCTATTGTGCCTTTTATTGGTTATTGAGAGCAGATCCTAGGACTGGCGTCCAAATTTTATGTCTTCAGTTTGGCCATTTTATTGCTACTGTGAACTCCTGTACGTGGAAGATACTTATGTGTTTCACACTATGAATATTAAAAACATTTATTTTGTATAACTGTATCTGTCTTCCAACTCCCTAAGTGACTAATTTGTCCCTAAATAATGCTTTTTTTTTTCTCAAGTAGAGTTATTTCAAATACATAGGATGAAATACTCATGGTCCTAAGGAATAAAAAGAATAAAATTCACTAACGTGACACTAATTTGAATTTTTAAAAGTTTGTACTTCAATAATTCAAGACAATGATGGAATCGTCCATAAGAAGACAGAACAAACAATGATTACATAAGAGAGTTAAGGTAATAATTTAATAGAGATGCTGATTTCCAAATGGAGTTTATTTTTATAATTTCAACATAAATTATCAACCATTTTATTTTTTGGAAAAAATGGCAATGAGATTTTCCATTTTCTTTACTATATTAGTATAATAAACTAAGAAGAACACTTAAACACGTCATATAGGAGGCGACAGGAAAGGCTACAGCCTCCTCATTGGCTTGGCTGTCACCAGCGTGCACACCCTTCACTGAGCTTTGTGTGCAGGAACATGCATGTGCATGTTCAGTGAGCTGGCTTCTTATTGCTAAGATAGAACAGACATGAAAAGACCATTTAGGTGACACTTTAAAATTGTCATACCAACCAAGAAATAAAAACTCATGAACACAGTCAATAGTTCAGTGGTTACCTGAGGGCAAGGGGGGAGGGGGTGGGGGTGGGACATCAAATCCATAGTGATGGGAAGAGAACTGACCCTGGGGGGTGAGCACACCATGCAACACACACATGATGATGCACTTGTCTCGTACACCTGGAACCCATGTAATTTTACCGACCCATGTCAGCGAAGTTAATAGTAAAATCAATCAATAAAGGAGGTCATTACTACCAAAGCAAGTAAATGTGCAAAAAGTAATATCCCATCTCAGCAACGTGTGTGTGCCATCACTGTGCTCAGATAGACTGTGTGCCACACACTGTACAGAGATGTGGATGAAGGGGTATGAGGCAGACCGTGGTGCTTTAACTCTCAAGAGAATAACACAAAAAAGGCCCACTGCATTCGCCCTTTACCTGATAACGACAGAGCCTGCGGGTGTGAGGCTCCCCAGCCACAGCAGACAGCTACCTGATAGGAGAGCCATGACAGATCTGTGTAATTACATAGAGATACATGTGAGTACACATGCACGCACGCGCACACACGCATCCCTACTAGGGTGCTTCTTACTCTGTCACTCTCCGCAGATTCTGCAGAGCCTCCAAGGACATCGTCTCCATCCTCTATATAAACTGTAAAGGGTTTATAACTTTTCCTAAATGAGAAATTAAAAAAAAAACAAACAAACTACTGTCTTGTTCTAAATCACAGGACATGAGTTTTAAGTAGAAATTGGTGTGGAAGTTATTTAAGCATGGATGATCTGGAACAATATTCACCGGAATCTTGTCTGCTAATTGTGCTTAAGTACTTCCTGTCATACTTTTGGTGGCTATTATAAAATGTCAAAGTACAGGCATGCCCTGTGCCCAAGGTGGACATAGGAAATGCATTTTGTGCATGTACTAAGTTCTTAATTGCAAATACTTAATTGTAAACATGGATCGAGCAGGGTCAAACAGGGTAACTTCAGCCAAAGAAAGACAGACAGAAAAAGGGAGAAAGAAGGGAGGGAGGGAGAGAGGGAGGGAGGGGAGAGGAAGGGGGAAGAAAAGGGCAACAGTGACCACTGAACCTTCTAGAAACTCTGCATGACTAGAAGGTAGTGAGCATGGAGGAGAGAATTTGTACCCAGGCATGCTTGCTTCTGAATCTTCGTTCTATTCCTCACTATATGATGATGATAATTGTATCGGAGTCAACATACTTAAACTCAGTCTTTAAAATAAGAAAAATAAACATTTCTTTCTAGCACTTTTGATGGACAATAATGTGAAATAGTTTAGTACTCTTGATGCTAAAGAGTTTTTCAAACTGTATGCAATGACGTATTGCTGGGGAGACCAGAAGTGAACATCGCCTAACTTTCCACTGTGTATCTTTGTGAATTGTTCAAGTTTTCATATTAAATGCCAGGCAATGGTTGAAACCTGGATGTCTGCATACATATATATTTATTATTAAAAGAGAGAGAACAAATTTTCAAGTGTTTATGTCAATCCTAAGACTATATCTAGAATCAGAATAGATCTTTCTAGTGTATGAATGCCTTGTTGAACATAATGGGGAAACTGGCCTAGTCTCTGGAGTCATGAAAACTTCTGAATATATATGTAGAATACATTGATGTAAATACAGCACCAGGGTTAGATTTTTTAGTGAAAGATTTAATTTAATTGTTTTGAATAATTGCATTATTAAACATATAAAGACTTCCCGGTTTCCCCAGCAGGTAACACCCGCTTCCTTGGGCACTCCAGCACATTCCATCATCCCAGTAATCCTGGGTCTCGTCTGTTATTAAAACTGCTTTGTGAACTGTGCTTCTATTTGTTGATATGTTTCATGTTCTTCAAAGTTCCTTAAAAATTATATAATTAAATATCTTAATGGCAACATAAGAACCTGTAGAATTCATGAAAAGAACAATTTTGCCCCTAAATGTAACAAATGGTTTCTCATTCACTCTTTTATTTACTTATTTATTTCTTAACTCAATCCACATTCACTCATCATTTCCTATTTTTTTAGAGATTCATGTTTATGTTTGATTGGTACGCTCGAACAAAAAAAAAAAATCTTTCTTAATTAAAAAAGAAAAAGAATTGACCAGTATTTTCATTGGTACATAGGTTGTCTCAGGTAAGGAAGTGGTTGTTAAAAACAACTTCTTACTTGGAATGAAGAGACTAGGACTAAACAAAAAATTCAGAGTTTACTGGTCTCAGCATTAATGGAGAATACTGTTACCCAACCACAAGGAAAAGTGAAATATTTCACTTAAAGAATGGAGTCACACGTGTGAAATTCCACTGAGTAGGCAAGTTGTGAGTGGGGAATCGAGAACCCAGAAAACTGGCTAGGAAGCAAACACTGGTCTCTCTTTGGTGTCATCATGCCCGTGGCTACAGGGACCTGGGTGAAGCCAGGTCAGGCTGCATCTTCCATGCGTATTTACTTCTCTTCTCTCTGACTTGTCCATCTGTGACAGCACCGACACAATAATGCTCAGCAAACCGTAGTGGAACAAGGTAAATAAAGTAAAAGACTCTGTGGAATGAGAAAAGCCATGAAATTAAAAAGACTACGGTAGTCACTAGTTTTAATAAAGCCCAATGTTTTCCAAAACATGTTTTTGTTTTTTTAACTACGTGATTCTGAGGGAACCGGAGTGCCAAGGAATACCGGAGCGAGGTGTCTGGGTATGAAACCGGGCAAATACGGGCCCAGAGAGGACCACACGTTAGTGTGCAAGTGGGGTGCACGGGGTTCAGCGGACGTGACTGCGTGAGGTGTGGAGCCCCAGCACTGAGCAAAGCCCCCCATGGGGGTGGGGGGGGCGTCACGGGACGCTGCCCGTCATGAAAGACACGTGACGTGCGCCCAGAATCGCACGGAAGTGAAAAGGGCGATGCAGAACGGGAGCGCCACGGCGTGCGAAGACGCTGGGTTTCAGGTTACCCGGAAGGGAGTTCGTCCCCAGCCAGCTCGCGGGCGGAGTGTCTATCCTGTCCGTCATTACGCCGGCAGCAATTCTCGTCCTGGTCGCAACCTCCGGTGGGGTGGACACCCCGAGCAGCAGCTCAAACCCAGCCCGTTCGCACCTAGGAGACTCCAGTCGGTAACCCGAGAACTGAGCTCGCTAATAAGGCACCCCGAAAGCGCAGGCCTGCGTCTAAGCCTGCCCGAGGCTGTGCTCACTGAATTGCTGAGCAGGACATTGCCTGCAGCCAAACCCTATATATATTTTCTAATGTGAGGAAGGAGGGACATCACATGGAAGACAGGGTGTCCTTTCCGTCACATCGGTGGTGACAGCGAGCAGGTCAGCCCACAGGTAAGCAGAAAATGTAAGAAGTGTATGATGCACAAATTGTGCACAGAGCCAGTAATGAAGGCTGCGCCCGGAGAGATTCCAAGTTCAACAAAAGCACAGAAATCACAGCGCGACAGCTCATTCCAGATGGCTGCGAGGTCCCCAGGGACAAGGAGCCCTGACAGGGCGGGTGGCACGTCATCCACCAGATCTGCGTCCCGAGCCCACCAAGGAGGAAGGAAGAGCATTCCTGAAAATGCTCAGCCTGAAGGAATGCAGCTCGGCCTGGGGACCCCGGAACCCCGTGTGAGGCGTCAGACAAGACAGCCCCCTCGGCCCTGGACGGCGTTCGTTCGCTTTACGCGCGTGTCCAAAGACGGTCCCGAAATCGAGTCCTGCGCGCGCGTCGCTGGTTAGGAGAGGTGATAGGATAAAGGGGGCTGGTGGTACGGCCCAGGTGAGAGTGGTGTCTGCTGAGCGAGGGACCCCAGGGTCGGGGACCGACGTCTAGCTTCCACCCTTACGGGGAGCGATGATTCTTCTTCAGGAAGTCGTCACAGAGCACAGAGACTCTGCAGGAAGGCACGCCGGGGTGTGGACCCCGGTTCTGGGCTCCCCCACACAGTGTTTCTTGTGCTTTTTAACGAGGCAACGGCCGTGCCTGTGTCACAGGCTCCGTGCGATGGAAGGAGACGGGCTGCTCAGAGAGCCGGGGACACAGGGCGTCAGCTAGGTGCATCCTTGTCGCGTCCTCCCCTCGCTCTGCCCCATGCGTCGGGCACCGTGCTCCGGCCACCTGGTGCCTAAAGTCTGCCTCAGGCGTGACCCGGTTCCGTACGTGCGCGAATAGGCCAGCGCTCTGTCCCCAGGGCAGCACCGCCCCAGGGCCCCCGGGCCTGCATCCTCTGTCCCCAGGGCAGCACCGCGCGCACCGGTCCCAGCCCCAGGGCCCCCGGGCCGGCGTCCTGTGTCCCCAGGGCAGCACCGCGCGTGCCGGTCCCAGCCCCAGGGCCCCCGGGCCGGCGTCCTCTGTCCCCAGGGCAGCACCGCGCGCGCCAGTCCCAGCCCCAGGGCCCCCGGGCCGCGTGCAGCCGGCCGGCACTGCCTCGTGGGAAAGGGAGTTGGAGCGCGTCCGGGACGCACACGCTGGGGCCGGGCCCCACGGCCACCAGGTTGGCTCGGACGAGCACGCCCGGGCTCCGCCTTCCCACCAAGGCCGTGCGCGTCGTCCCCCCGCTTCCCGCCGCTCACGCCCCGTCACGCCCGTGCCCACGGCCGGCTCAGACAGTCACAGACATGAGACAGTAAACGGGTGGCCGTCCTCCTCCTCCCAACAAGCACAGGCACGCGCGACATTCGGCTTTCTCTTCTAAGGACACGGACCAACCGACGGTGCCCTCGTGTGACACGGACCCCACCGGTCCCACCTCCGTGCGCCTCCGGAACGATGCGACCCTCAACTCCGATGCCGCCCTGTCCTTCACGGTAACTTGTCCTCCGGCCGAAATCACCCCCCGCGGGGCCGGGCGCCCTTCAGAGCCGCCCTCGGACGTGACAGCCAGCACCGTGCCCGCCCGCCCGCCCCTTCCAGTCGTCGCCGGGCCGTGGTGCTCGGCTGCGTCTTCTGTCCCCCTGGGGGTGTCATCCCTAACACAATTCCATCAGGTCTAACTAAAGCGCACGTCACGAGCTCACGCGTCCCACCACCGGTCACCTCGTGGCTTCCCCCGCCGTCACCGCCATCGTCCCCATCATGACGGCCACACGGCTGGCCTCCTGGCTTCCACCCGGGCCTCCGGAGCCCCTTCTCCCACACCTGGCACCCGTCTGAGACTGGAAGCAACTCACACGGCTGTCCCGGGGGCTCTCCCGATGAAGGCCGGCGTGCAAGGACACCGGGCTGGTCTCTGCTGTCACCCGTCACTCACCGCTCCAGGGTCAGGGCTTTAGTAGCCCCGCGGCTGCGCCCAGCGCCGGTGGCACCCTGGGGACTTTGCTTTTGCTTTTCTCCCGGAATCCACGTGGGGAAAGGGCGCGCCCTCGCCGTCCAGGGGTCTCGGCCCCCCGCGTCGGGGAAGCCTGCTCTCACCGAGCAACGAAAACAAAGCACCCCTCGTCCTGCAATGCAGGAGCCAAGCGGGTAACTCTGTTCTGTAAAAGGCCAGGTGCCAAGTGCCCAGGGGTCGCCGAGTGCCCCAGGGGTCACGGGCCACATCCGGGCCCTGTGGCATTGTCGGTTTGCTTTTACAGCCCTTTTTAAAATACAGGAAGCGGTCTTAGCTGCAGGCTGCACAGTCAGGCCGTCGGCTGCGCTCGGCCCGCGGACTGTCACCGGGCCACACCAAACACTTAAGATGAAACATTTTATAAAACGTCTGCGGAAGCGTGCTTGTTTTTACTTAATTGTGGTGCGTTCTGGTGCAGCACCTGAGTTAGGAGAGACTCTCTGCTCTGAGGAAAGAGGCCGTTGTTGCTATTTCCCACATCCGTGCCCATTTCTTTGTCGCATTTGCAAAATAAATACAATGAAATGCCCGAGTTGTGCCTTGGCCTGCCGTGGGGACAGCGGGCTCTGGGGGGTGACCGGTAGCTCTCATAGGTGCAACACCACAGTTCCAAGGGTCCTCTGAACCCGAAGGGCGTCCTGATGGCGCCGTTCATTCCATGTCCGAGGTAACAGTTTGCTCTGTGGAAAAACACATCCTGAAGGAGACAGACTTAGGGCACAGCGACCACGATGTCCCTCTTATTCTTCACATTTCAGCACCAGTGAGAGACGAAAGGTTCGGTGTCATCAGGTGAGCACTGTAATACTTGCTGGAGGAGCAGGAGGTGAACTCCACGTTGCTGTAAGAGAAAATCCCATGTACGCCCTGCTACTTGCACTTTCCATTTGATGAACGCCCCATCTTGAGCTGTGCTGCAGCAGGCGCCATAAGGCCCTCCCAACACAAGTCAGGTGTCCTCCTCATTTCATTTATGCAATGCTCACCTAGACGTGAGTTTGCTGGGCGCGAATATATGAAAATCTGTTTCTGTGGTTACAGATCTCTTTGACAGTGTGAATGTGTGTGTGTGTGCGTGCATGTGTGTGCACGTGTGCATGTATGTGTGCATGTATGTGTGCGTGCGTGTGTGTGCATGTGTGTGTGCGTGTGTTTGTGTGTGCATGTGTGTGCACAAGTGTGCGCACGTGTGTGCATGTGTGTGCATGTGTGCATGTGTGTGCGCATGTGCATGCGTGTGTGTGTGCACGTGTGCGTGTGTGTGTGCATGTATGCGTGCGTGCATGTGTTCTTTTACAGAATGATCTTTACAAACTAGCAAGCAAAGGGCACCCGTACAGTATCAGTCAAGATGACAACCCAGGGTCTTGTAATACGTTGGAAAAACCACACATCTGCAACCCATTTTAACCACTGCCACTTCTTGATTTGAAATTACTTATTTGCATTTTACATTAGATTGTGTGTATTTTAGAGTAAGAGAAAATTTTGGTATTTGCAAGGAAACATGCAATGATCTGAAGGAACATGTAGGTTTAAGGTTCCTCACTTTGTGCTATTGATTCCCTATTTCCAATATTACTACTGTGCACACACACACACAAGCACACACATGCAATTCCCCAAAAGAAATATTAGAGACTCTCAGGTCAGTTAGTATAGTTCAGTTATGTTATGAAAACATGAAAGAGTGTATTTGCCTGCTTAGAAATAGATGCCTTGCTGAGTTTTAAATACTTCATTGGCCTAATAGCTTTTAAATGTTTAATACAGGCCTTCCATGTGTGTTTTCAGATTTGTAAAGTAGCTGGTGGTAGTACTTATACAATGAAAATTCTGTAAAATTCCTTCTAAAGAAATGAGAGCCCTGCACAGTGGCAGTATCGTAGCTAATGAGGTTTATCCGAGGCGTGATGATGGCTAATTGAAAAAAATGAAGTTCCACATCAGTTTATATAAGGACACCAGGGCCTTCAAATCAATTAAAGCGGTCTCTGCACCACCCGGCACCCAGCGCGGTGGGCAGGTGCCGGTCAATGCACGGAGACTCTCCGTTAACCAGGGCCCTCAGGTACCTGGCAGAAAAGGGCTGGCTGCTTGGTCCCAGTTAACGGAGAGGCTACGTGCATTTATCCGGCATCTCCCCATGCTTCATTTCTCTATTCCTTTTTGTTCCTGAATCACTGGAGAGTCATTTTCAGACATCATGAAACTTCACCTGCACTTTCAGTACGTTTCCAAAGAATAATGACATTGACATTTTGGAAAAGGTCAAGATGGTTGTTTTTGAGAAGGTTCCGTGCTTATCTGATTATTTCTCCTGATTAAAGAGAAATTACGGGTCATGACAGGAACTTAAGACAATAGCATGTGTTTCTGAGTGCATCATATCATGAAGCCTCAAGTACCCTCCACTACAAACAAACCCCAAAAGTAATTGGGGGTGCAACATACTATCTTCAGCCTCCCAAGGGGTGGCCACACTGGGCTATTTCTAGGACCATCATTCAAATGCCCCATCCCTGTCATCTGTGCTGCCAGCTCCACATATCAGGAAAATGGCCTAGGGAAGGGACCACGCCAAGGAAACGACGCACCGAGCCTGGAGTTACTGCAAGGATCTAGAATAAATGGGCCTTCCCTCCCCTGCATGGGTGTCTGCTTCAGAGAGGGGTATTCGTGGCTCTGATTGCAGAAAACAAACCTGCCTCATGTTTCTACCTTTGCCTGAGTTTTCAGACTACCCAACGGCATGGTTTCTTTGGTAATTCAAGATTGGCTTGCAGGTTTCTCGACTGTTCCTCCCCCCTGCTTCCAGATGCCTCTGATGCTCAGGGGCGCACGAGGAAGGCCCGGCGCAGTGTCCATCAGGAGCGCATCTTCGGTGTCTGAGTCCTTGCCCTTCCTGGTGAAAGGCTTCCTCGGGCCCCACCTCAGCCTCCTGGCAGAAGGTCCCTCCTTCTCTCTTTCTATGACACGGACCTTTGCTTCCCGTAGTTCACCTGGGTGAACGGATGGGCCCGAGGACACGAGGGGGTAAAGGGGAAGTGGGGGCCACGTTGGGGTGTACTGCGTTGTGGCACAGACATGCTGATGGCCACTCCAGCCTTCATCCGTCAGCAGCTCTGTGACACCCCCCAGCGACGCACCTCATTCGTCTCTGAGGCTGAAGCATCGTGGATCGTTTCAAGAATTTTATGATCGCACTTCTGACTGCACTTTGGACTCGGGATTTTCAATATCGGGGCAACCCCATCTTTTAGAGATCTCTCAAAATTGGTTTTGCACTTTGGGCCTTATTTCCTCTTTTGTCCATGCTATTCGATGACACATTCCTAAACATAGGGATGCTTTCAAACACCCTAGATACACATACCTTTAAGAGAAAACGTTAAAGCAGCGGTTCTCAACCTGGGGGTCGCAACCCCTTTGGGGGTCGAATGACCCTTTCCCAGGGGTCGCC
The DNA here is from genome assembly GCA_004026885.1 of Lyroderma lyra. Taxonomy (NCBI): domain Eukaryota; kingdom Metazoa; phylum Chordata; class Mammalia; order Chiroptera; family Megadermatidae; genus Lyroderma; species Lyroderma lyra. Next base: position 60,893 of record PVJL010007172.1, read on the forward strand.
TAAGACCATCGGCAAACACACATCAGATATTCACATGACGATTCATAACAGGAGCAACATGACAGCTATGGCGTAGCAACGACAATAATGTTAGGGGGATCACCGCACCATGAGGAGCTGTATTAGAGGGTCCCGGCGTTAGGAAGGCTGAGAACCACTGTGTTAAAGGGAATCATGTCGCGGACCTGCCTGAAAATCGACCAACATGACCCCTTGTCCTTGGGCAAACAGCCTGTGACTTGGGCTCACGGAGCCCGGGAGACGTGGCCTTTCCCCTTTCGCCCATCTCACCGCACAGCGCGTGCTCCCCGACCAGTCGGGCTCGGGAAGTCCTGACCCAGAGGAGGAAGAACTAGACCCAGGAAGCTGGTCCCCTCCGTCCTCCTGGGACTTTTTTGACCCCCATATGGTCAGGGGGGAAAAAGAGGATAATGAAGGCTAATCAATATCCAAAGTGCATACTTACACAAAATAAAGTCACAGCAGAAAAAAATAACTAAAACCAAGGGAAAGTGCACTAAGAGAGCTGAGAGGTGTAAATGTCCCTAAGTGACTTGGGTAGGGAAGCGACCGCGACACGTAGCAATCTGACGCATCTTGGAGAGTAGGTAGACATGGTATTTTTAATAGTTCAGATATTAAACCAGAAAGAAAATAAGAGCAAATGGGCACCACGAAAATCTGTAATAGTAATTCTTCTTAATGGGCCTGGAGTGAGGACATCCATGGTGGGCAAGCAGCTACCAGAGCAAATGACACAAACAGACCAATCGGGGTGCCCCAGCAAGCACTCTGTCTACTGAATGCACTGATTTTGCTGGTAATGGCTGCTAATTGGAGGCCCCGTCATTAAATAACGACTTAATGACAAATAATTTGTTGAGGCCACTTTGCGAAGAGACATTCCAGCAAATACTGCAAGGCCGAGGCATCACCGTTCTGCCAGGTTTCTTAACTTTCAGCGGGACACTGGTCTGGGCGCTGCTGGACTGGGGGTGAGCAGTCTCCCTGGGAGACTCTAGTGCAAAGCTCCCCAGCAAAGAGGTTTTTCTTTGGCACAGCTTCTGCGAGGAAATAAACTTGGAGCTTTACAAACATTCAGCAAGAGCAGAACAAGGACTGCAAACCCAGAAATGACAGCAATCCCATAACAACTCTGCTGCAGCGATCAGCTCCCAGGCAGCAGGTTTCCTGCCCCTCGTTAGGAATGTAGTGCAATCAGTCAGGAGGTGGGGTGCTAATTACTTCTATTGTTGTGCAGATAAAAGCATTGAAGGAAGCGGGGAAACGCGTTAAAACCTGTGTGCGCCCAAGTCCAAGGTTTCGTCTCTTACCTCGTCAGCCACCCGGATACCAGGAAATTCCCAAACTGCCTTTGCCACACTATTCTGTTTCATTTGGGGTTTTTAATACTAATCCCTACACGTCAACACCAAAGAGCTAATCGTGATGGGGTTCCCTTGTTTTCGGGTATCATATCAAAACCTTACCTCACAGTTCTTTTTCACTGACACATAATAATAATGTAATTTTGGAAATAGCATTATAAAAAGTGCTGAAATGCTAGAAAGGAATTTGGTTAAGTCAATGCAATGAATTTAGATTACACAGCGAGTGCAAATAACTAAATGCATAGAGTCACTACATTATATCACAGCCCGAGTAGATCTGTATTCTATGACAAATTAATGTAATTCGAGGTGATGCGAAGCATTATTTGTAATTAAAATCAAATATTAAGGCTCTAATAATTCGTCATCATTTCACCACCTTTTGGAAGTTCTAGCTACTGTTTCATTAAGATTTACAATTGGAAAGCCGATGGAGACCTTCTAATGTGACTTACTAGAGTGTGTTTTCAATCTGTATTAGTAATATATATTGGAATGTGGGGTTCTGTATATAGAAGAACAATTCAGTGCTGAGGGAATAATAATAGCCCAGGCTTTATTCAATGTTTTCTGCTTGGAAGTACATACTTTGGTGATGTGAATTATTCCTTTTAATTCTTAAAATTTCATGTTTATAGTTTTTCTGTGAGATTAGACTAAGTAAGAGAAAAGTAAAGTTAATTTGGCTTATTGTAACTATATCGATGTAAATTTTTTTCTTGGGGAAAAAAAAAACCTAACATTTATTCACCATAATAATACACATTAATCACATCATTTCTTGAATACATATGAAATCTTTGTTAAATATTAAAAGAAACAAAATTTTGACTTTTAAAAGCTGGAGCTAACTTTAGAGATTATTCGGTCTAGGCCGTTGGCTTTTATGGAAGGTAAAAGTGAGGTTTCTTTCGAACTAAATATTTGCCTAACATCAAAAACTAATTAATGGCAGAATCTAGGTTTCTTGAGTCAGACTTCCAGTGAAAACAAGAAGAAAACCAATGAAAACCAGACTAAATTAAGCTGAAGATTTAGAAAATTCTGATTATACTTCTCATTTCAAAATCAGTAGCATTTTGGTGGAAGATAATCTCCTCTCCATGGAGATCTGCTGCAGTTAAACATCAATCTGCCATAGAGTCAGACTTACTGTCAGGGAACCCAGGTGATTTTCATGACTGCATAGAACCAATTATGGTAAATTCCTAACTTAAAAAATGCTTGGTTCTTTGGTCCCAAAGCCAGAAATGAAAGTCATATATTTCTAAGTATGCAATATTCCTAAACAATTCCTTTATCCACAAAGACTTACATACCCCAATGTTCATTGCAGCACTGTTCACGGTGGCCAAGACATGGAAACAACCAAAGTGTCCTTCAATAGATGACTGGATAAAGAAGCTGTGGTACATACACACAATGGAATATTACTCAGCTATAAGAAAAGGTAAAATACTACCATTTGCAATAAAATGAATAGACCTGGAGAATATTATGCTAAGCAAAATATGCCAGACAGAAAAAAACCAAGAATCATATGACTTCATTCGTTTGTGGAATGTAAGACTGAAAGCAACAAAGACACAAAAATTCATGGACACAGTCAATAGTGGGGCTACCTGAGGACAAGTGGGGAGGGGGTGGGAGAGGAGGGAGGAGGAGTCAAATACAAGGTGATAGAAAGAGACCTGACCCTGGGTGGTGAACACATAACACATGGACAATGAACTGCTGAATTGTACACCTGGAACCTATGTAATTCTTATTAATCAATGTCACCCCAATAATTCTAACAATAAAAAAATACAACTCCTTGCTTATAGGACCGATTGTAATGATCTCATTATTCAGCTCAGTAAATGGTAACATAACTGCCCAGGGTTTTTCTGATAGACATATCACCAAGCAAGTTTGAAAATACACTGCAATTCATTAATTTATTTTAAACTTGGATTTGCTAAATAAGGGTCTTCTAGGCAGCTGACAAAGTCACACATAATGTAAGAAAGTGAGCACTTAAGTGTGGAAATCAGAGGGGAAAAGAGAACCTAGAGAGGTGAAAAGATTATGTCATTGGTAATATATTTCGTAACTTTCTGTACTCCCTGGTAGAGATAAAGAGCAAGTCAAGAACAGAATGTCCTGTCATCACACACAAAGAAAGAATTATGACCAGCATATAATTCAACGATTCCACACAAGCAATAGGCTCTAAAAAAGAAATTGAGAACAAGTGAATTGAGCAGATTGTATAGGTTATCAAAAACCAAAGTACGAGACAAAATAGTAGAAGGAAATCTTTTTTCCTAATTAGAAAATACAGTTATATCTAGAGAGAGTTCCAAAATCATGGTGCAGTTAAGAGTCTCATAACTTCAGAAGTACAACAGTACAAATGTACAACAGAATCATTTGAAACTTTAATTACTTAAATATAGTCTGAGCCTGACCTGTTTCTTTTTAAATATGTTGAATTTTATATATAACTTTAATAACATTGAGTAGGCAAATAAAGAGAAATAATAGTAAAATATGAGAAAATAATTTATATAGTGACCAAAATTTGGGGCATTACCTAAGATGGGACAACAGAATCAGAAAGTGGTATGAGCCTAGAATGAATCTAACTCAAATATAGTTCCTCTAGGTCACTTTTATGCTATTGTCTACTTAACCTCACTAATTAAACTAATTTTATGAAATAGATGTAAACTTATAGGATTGAAATAAAACATTACCTAATTTCCAATATTTATATTTATTTATTATTGTTGCTTGAATTATTTTAAATAAACATACTGGTGTTAAAAATTCAATGGTTCAGACTTTATTTTTAATGTTACATTATTCAATACAATTATGTTTTGCTAAATAATCATTAAAGCATTGCTATGATGAATTTTAGTTAATCACTGAAAAACTAATCAGTTGTATATGAATCTATAATCATATACTACCTCCTCCTAGGAAATAGAATCAAGAAATTATGAAGACCTTGATAAAATTAATGGCCAAACAAGCAAAGATTTTTGAATGCCTTAGTTTATAAAAATAATTAGAAAGCAATAAAACAGTTTGATACATATTTTATATCTTTTCACTAAATAATTCAGTTACTTAAGTTTGCACTGTAGAATGTAGGGATATTATAAAAAATTATATGCTCCCATATTAGACAATCCAGAAGAAATGGATACATTTTTAGAAACACAAAATCTTCCAAGACTGAAACAGGAAGAAACCAAAAATCTAAACAAATCAACTACAAGCAATGAACTTAAAGCAGTAAACAAAAACTACCCCCCAAAAGAAATCCCCTATCAGATGGTTTCACAGGTAATTTCCACCAAACATTTAAAGAAGAATTAACAAGATGGCAGATTAGTGAAATGTTATGCCCACTGCCTCCCAGGATCACATCAAAATTACAACTAAATTATAGAACCATCAACTTCAAGAGTCAGCTGAAGACCAGCTGAACAGAGCCCCTATAACCGAGGATATAGAGAAGAGGCCACATCGCGACTAAAACCCACAGGTAGTGGTTGAACACAGGAGGGAGACCTTGGTAACTGAGTTACCCTAAAGAGGGAGGGGTCCCAGCCCCTTACTGGCCTCCCCAACTCAGGGTTCCTGTCTGGGAAGAGAAGTTCCCACAACATCTGACAGTAAGAATCAGCGAGGGTTTTGTCTGTCTGTCCAGTGAGATGGGAGGTGGCTGGAAACCCAGGCATATAAAGAGATGCTCAATGTCACTGATAGTCAGAGAAATACAAATTAAAACCATAATGAGATATCACACCTCACACCTGTCAGAATGCCTGTTATCAAAAGAAAATAAAAATAACAAGTGCTGGGGAGAATAACAAGTGCGGGGGAAAGGGAGCCCTTGTGCACTGTTGGTGGGATTGCAAATGGTGCAGCCATGATGGGAAACAGTGTTCCGCAAAAAGTTGAAGACAGAACTACCATATGACCCAGAAGTTCCACGTCTGCATGTTTATCTGAAAGAAAGAAAAACACTAATTCAAAAAGACCTATGCAATTGTGTGCTCATTGCAGCATTACTTACAATAGCCATGATATGGAAGCAATGTTGGTGTCCATTGACAGCTGAACAGATAAATAAGATGTGTGTGTGTGTGTGTGTGTGTGTATGCACGCGCGTGCACGCGCATGTGTGTAATTGAATATTAATCAGTAGCCAAAAATCAAATCTTGCAGCAACATAGAGAGACATAGAGAGTATTATACTAAGTGAAATAAATCAGGCAGAGAAAGACAAACACCATACGATCTCACTTATATATGAAATCTAAAAAATGAAAAAAAAAAACTGAATAAACAGAACAGAACAGAAACAGAGCCATGGATATGGAGAAAATATAATGGTTGCTAACAGGGAGAAGAGTGAAAGAATGGGGAGTAAAAACTAAAAAATAAAATGCATGAAATTTGAGGTCAACTGATAGAAATTTAAATGAAAATTTCTGCTACTTTCTGGCTGAATGGTCTTTATCAATTTATTTAAACACTCTGACACTTATAAAATTCATCTTTCTTCTCATTAATGTCTAGGATGAAGACAACATTTAAATAAAAACAGAAAAGGTTATAAATAAAATCCAATGTGGTCAAAAATATCTCCTCTGAATGACAAAATTTTAGAAGATTATGAAGAATCATCAAATTGCTTTTGAACTACAGCAATTTAAACTATATTACTCATAGTTTGTGATCAACAATTATTTAATTTTTTTATTAATTCATTGGTGTGACGGTGGTTAGTAAAATTACATGTTTCAAGTGTACGTTCTATAATACATCATCTATATGTTGCATTATGTGTTCACCACCCAGAGTCAGTTAATTATTTATGCACAATTTGTCTCTCATTTGTGTAACAGCAGAAATTCTATCTCAGATATCATGATCAAAATCTCCTGTAAAAGAAAGGAAAAAGTATTTGAAGCTATAAATGAGTTCACAGAGAGGTGAGTCAACACTCAGAACTCAGCAAAGGGAAATGCACGGTATCGGATGATTTTATGTTGCCCAATAGAACTATCACTATTTGCAGCAGTCAACTATGTGGGAGCGCTGAGAAGAATCTTCATCTAACAAAATTATGTATGATGGAATTTGACATTCAGTAAACTTATAAAAATGATGGAAGTTCCAGTTGACTAAGGAATAATAAAAGTAAACTATTTTATTATAATTTGGTGTATTTTATTAGAGAAATAACTATGTATGAGGATGCATGCAGTGCTCTGAAAAAACAGTTCCACTGGACAGAATTCACTGTGCAATTTAGGACTCTAAGGAAATGTCAATTTTATTGAAGAAACTAAAAAGCAAACAAAACCGCTGTGTGTGCTTAGAAAAGAATTTCAAAAGATAACATGTTAAAATATTCATGTCTTTTAAAGATTAAAAGGCTATCAATTTTTTATTCTTTTTGTTTCTAGCTTTATGAACTTTCTTTAATGAGCATCCATTTTTAATAAAATTATTTGAATGTAAAAAGAATATTTATAATATATTGCACAATTATAAAACATTTATAATTTGAAACAGCATTTAATACAGGCATAACTATTCTTCAGAGTGGCCCTTTTATATCTTATTTATTACATCATAATTGATAGCACACATATACAGTTACTTTTATTTCAACCTAAAATAATATAAACTGCTCTGTACTTCCCATCAAATCACAAAAATATTTCAACCCTTCTCTTAACAGATAGGACTCATGTCACTAGCCAGTTCACGTGTGTATTTGATTTTGATCCACAGAACTTAAATTTTAAAAAGAAGAAGATGTTTGTCATTCCAGTCAATGCATTGCTGATAAAAAATATTTGTCAACTGTGCTATCAATGTGAATGATTAAGCGTAGTCATCATGCATGCTGAAATGAGCTCAGGTGATAGTTATAAAGAGGCCATGGTTTTCACTTGGCAATATATAAGCTAAACAGCTGAATGGTTTCATTTTACAGTGATCCACTAAGAAAGAATTTATTATTTTTTCTTTGCTTCTCCTTGTCATTGACAGGTATAGAGCCAAGAGATTTAAGTGTGTATTTGCTACTTTTTTTAAAAAGCAACTTCAAGGAAATGAAGATATTAAATAAATTTAAACTATAATATTGGCTTCATTCTAGTTTTTCTACATGGATAACATTTTAGTTAGAAAAGACCTGGAGATTAGAGAACATACTGTCTGGCCAGCCAGCTCACCTAGGTGCCTCCACTGAGAAATTATTATTTTCTTATTAAGTAATAGAGCAGTATAATGCAGTAGCAAGGACTGCACGCCATTAGCAAACGCATGCACTCTCACTTTAAAATTGTCACGTCCGCCATGGGATTGTACGGCCCACCCCACAGAAACGCATACCTTCTGTCCGGCTCGTAATCGCTTGGATTAGCAACAACCTTGATTGTAAAAGTGCATAAAAGGAGCAGCGCAGTGCCCGGGAAAACCAAGCCAAAACCACGAAGATTCGCGAACTATGGAACTGAGAAACACTAGAACTGATAGGAGAGAAGATCGCGGGAAACCACAGCTGAAACGACGCAAAGAAACGTAGGAGCAAGCCGCTGGCTTTCCTGTTTTCAAGCCGGAAATGAACAGACGTTGCGTTGTGTGCTCACCACCCAGTCAGCGCTCCTTCCGTCACCGTGTCATTGAGGCCCTTTCCCATGTACACTGCAACGTAGAGACGACGTGCTGTAGGATCGTACACTGGGCACAAACAGAAACAGAATGTTTATAGATACTTGTATTTATAGTCTTGATCGTAACATTAAATAGTCATACTATTACTTAGTTTATTCTGTTTAGAATAAAAAGTTCCTACACTTTCTATAACAGGCACGTCCAACCTGTGGCCCAGGACAACTTTGAATGCGGCCCAACGCAATTTCGTCAACTTTCTTAAAACATGATGAAAATTGTGTGTGGACCTATATTTTTTAGCTCATCAGCTATCGTTAGTGTGAGTGAATTGTACATGTGGCCCAAGATAATTCTTCTTCCAACGAGGCTGAGGGAAGCCAAAAGGTTGGACACCGTTGTTTTATATTATATGGTGTTACAGATTTTATTTAAATCCTCAACTATTATATGTAAAATGCATGTGGAAAAGTAGCCTACGGTATGAGTATGTACTCATATTTCTGCTTTTTCCATTCTGCTGTCAATGTAAGCACATGGTGGCAGGTTCACTAACTTAATTGTCAGATTTGGGGGATGACAAGGGATCTGATGGCCATTCCAGAAAGAGTTCCAAAATTGCTCTGAAGGGTGGGCTAGGCGCTGGCATCAGTGCACAGCTTCCCAAGGGGAAGACTTCGAAGGTGACCATAGTGACATTCAGCAGTGAGGTGTGCAGCAATTCTCCTAGGATGAATTCAAGAAATTAATTGTGTGACCATGTGTGTGTGCTTATTTTTTTTACTTTTACATTTGGAGTTTTATGTGTTCTAAAAACTACTTCCTACCCAATGGTTGTCTTATGTTTTCCTATAGAAATTTCTAGTTTAACTTTTATTTTTTAAGTTGATAATCCCAAAATGAATTTTTATGTATGGTGTGAAATAGGGGTTGACAATAATATTTTACAAATATTTTTCTCGTTGTTTTAGCACCGTGTATTGAAAGGACCATATTTTCTTCATTAAAATACCTTTGCAAGTTTATATGAAAATCAATTGACCTTATATATGTGGGCTACTTCTGGACCCTCTATTCTGCTCTCCTCTATTCCTATAAAAGTAAGCCAATACCACATATCTTGAGTGTGATAGATTTATATTAAGTTTTGAAGACAAGTTGTGTGAGCCTTCTAACCTACGTCTTCTTTTCAAAAAGCTTTGACTATTCTATATTCTTGGAATATTTATATGATTAGAATCAGAGTGGGAATGTCTACCCAAAGAAAGAATCCTTCTAGGAATTTATTTTGAGTCTATATAGAAACTACAGGTAAATTTGTAGGGTATGATGGTTTGAATCGTGTCCCACCCAGAATTCTTATGTTGGAGTTCCCTGGTGGTGTAGTGGCTTAAGGCATCGTCGCTGGCGCTGTCAGAGCTGCGGCCCGGGTTCGATTCCCAGCCAGGGAGCTACCCACATACAAAAAAGAAAAAAAAAAAGAAAAACAGAAAACAAAATTCTTATGTTGATATTCTAACTCTCAATACTTAAAAATGTGGCTCTATTTGGAAATCGGGGCACGGAAGAGGTAATTAGTTAAGATGGAACAATATTGGAGAAGAGTGGCTTTCTAATCCAGAATAATCAGTTCCCTTATTTAAAAAAAGAGAAATTTGGACATAGACAAATACCACAAGCAGGATGCCATGTGATAGGAGAGTAGAGATTAGGGTGGTGCATGTACAAGACACGGAATACAAAATATTGCCAGCCAGCAAGCAGCATCTAGGAGAGCGGCATGCAATGGATTTTCTCTCACAGCCCAGAAAAGGACCCTGAGTTCAGGCTTCTGACCTTCAGAGACGTGAGACAATTTCATTCCATCATTTTTTGTTCATTGATGCTTTAGACAAGGTTCTTCAGTTTTTATTTTCTAATTGTCGGCTACTTGAATACAAAAATTCATTTGATTTTTATAAATATATTGTCCCTTTGCCCTGCCTTGCTAAAATTCATTTCTTAATTTGAATAGTTTCTTTTGCAGGATCCACGCCTTTATTTCATTTTCTTGCATTATTGTCCCAACTAGGACTTCCAGTATAACGTTAAATAAATGACGCACAAATGGTGATCCATTTCTTCCTTCTCACCTTGGAGGAGGCATTTAATAAATAATTGTAGAGTTTTATATTTGACACAGGATTTCCTTAGATGTCCTTTCTCAGATTGAGGAACTTCTATCTCTTTCCTAGTTTGCTCAAAGATTTTATTATGAATGGGTTTTGAACTTTGCCAAATGTTTTTTCTTTTTTCTTTTGCTATTTAATAAATTAGCCCACATGTTAACTTAATTCACAGAGCACAAATTGACTTGAATAGTTAATACTTTCTCACTCCAACTTAACCACTTAATTGCCTTTACTTTTTTAGTCTATCAAAAACACACGTTTTAAAATAAAAATATTCTTAATAAACTGTCCCAGTCTTCCAAACTAAAGGGTATGCATTCTTCCTGTGACAAAGATGACAAGACCATGTTTATTCCTACATCTTTACACTTTATACTGAGTCAGGCTTCACAGAGTTTAATTACTGCAATCATTGTACTATAAAGTCTGTAATGTAAAACAACCTCCCGCTGAGTGATGTAAAAAATAGAAGTGGTGACACACGATGTTTAGAAATATTAACTTTGGATGGTGTCACATTACTAATAAATCTATTATGGGCCTATCTATAATTTTAGACCTGCAAGCTCACTGTGTTACATACAATATGCATGTTGGAAAAGCAACATTTAGCATTTCTCAGGAGAGACTGAGTCAATTATCATAAGATTTAACTATATGTAAAGATAAACTTAGGGTGACTTAGTCCCAAGTAAGTCATCTCGATAACTTTTTTCCTACTTCTACAAGATTAAAACTAAATCCACTCTAGCCAATTGTCATAAACCAACACAACTGTTAGCCAGGGTAAAAATGGTGTGACGTATCTTCTTTTATTTGGTAATTTCCAAGAAAATGTTTAGGCATTATTTATTCCCATATGTCTTAGCAAAGCTAACATAAATTCTTGTGAAGAAGATTAACTTTTTTAGCACTTAGTAACACTGACCATCTGGTCTACTAAAGTTGACAGTGACATTACATGCTACATTGTCTTCAGTGCGTCATCACGCTGCACGTGGTCCGTGTCCGTCACCGTCATGACATGGGCACACGCGGTGACAGAGTCTCCAAAACAGCTCCCTGATGCTGCACCAGCCTCAAACCACCACGCCCGCGGGTGCCCGGATGCAGATGGGTTCTAGAACACTCCCCCAGCGGGGGAGCCTGTGCTGCACGGGGCCTGCCCGCCAGGAGGTCATTCTATTAGTTGGGGGGTCCTCCTCATAAGGAAGGCAGTGAGGCACAGAACTGCAGTGGAACCCTCAGCACCCATAAGGAAACTCTTAGAAGTCTGAGTCTGCTTCCACGGAGGCGCTTGGAGCTTATGGGTCACCTGTTAAACATCGTCCTCATTCTCATTCTTCTCCCCTTGAGTATTTTTATACATAAAAGCATGACTCTTACACATTACAATGAATCAGTAGGTTCTGTATCAGCATATTTCGTACGACATCAGAAGTAAAGATCTGGACTCAGGAAGTTGACTCTTCTAGATCAAGATGCCTGTTTGCAAACATGACTAGAATCCCTGCTCGAAGCGAAGACAATTTCTTACAGTGAAAGGGAACCCAGATCACCTGTGAATAGAAAGCAACACAAGGGAATAGCCACACGCGTGCCGCGTGCTGTGAAGGGACAATTACGGGGTGCACACAGGCAGGGCGGCGAACGTAAGCCGTGCCCCCAGAAGGAACCGACAACATGGAGGGACTGGGATTGCGGCTCGCCCAAGTTGTAGAAACGTCTTGTAACCAAACGTTTTACGAAACCGCTGAGAACTGTAAAGAAAACGTCGCAGCAATACTCGATTTCAAGGAACAGGACGACGTGGATGGAGCCGGTCAGCAATGTCTGCAGGATCTCCGCGAATGGCAGAGTTTAACGGCCCTCCTGAACCCCGTCCTTTGTTTGGGGGATTTTCATAGAGCTCTCAGAGCCGGAAGGACGAGCATTTGTGGCCTCTCCGCTAAGTTTTCCCAACGTCACACAAAGTGCGATGACCCTTGTCAGGAAAAAACCGTGACGCTGAGGCCGCACACGACTACGTGATAAATTTAAATTAGACCAGATTGTCAGAATGCGACCCCAGCCAGGACATCGCTGAAGGACGTGAAAGCGGTGGGGTGCACAAACAGCTGACGAGGCCTTGGGCTCCGGCCAACGCTACTCGAATTCCAGACTCTTCCATCCCGAGGGAGCCCAGCGCCCTGGTCCAGGCCGGCGCACTCTACCAGCCCCCTCGGAGCCGTGGAAACACGGCGCCTGGGTGGGTGAGCACACCTGCCCTCACCTAGGCAAACGTAAGTGGGGAATGCTTCCTTTCTCTCCTCCGACGACAGGGGCTGGAACCCTGGGCTGAGAGCCACTACCCCCAGGAGCTCGTCGGAAGACCGGAGCAGGTGCGCCTTGCTCTCGGTAGCTGAGGACTTACGTGATGTGACTTACCCTCCAGTCGATGTCTTAAGCTGCAAAGCGCCCAGGGCCATGAAGGCGGCTGTCATGGAGTCGTAGGTCAGGTTCCCAGAAGCTCGCCCTGAAATCGGCCTTTGGGTCCCTGCTATTAAGGAAGTGCCCTCAGGAAAAACTGCTGTGGGGGGAGCACAGAGGGGTGGCAGCCAGGAGAGAGGCCATCTCCTACAAGGTCCTGTCAGCTCAGGCCCTCCTGGTCCCACGGGGAAACTGCAGTGTAAGCCCCACCTGTGCAGCGGAGCTGGACTTCGTCGCACTGGCCTCAGTTTGGTCAAGGTTGCCCTGGGGTATGAGCTCCCAGGCACTTGCAGCTCTTAGAGATGGTACTTTAGGACACACAAGCTGCAGTGGCCCAAGGGCACTCCTCTGGTGAAGAACTTGAGGCTCTGGCTGTTGGGGAGAGAGGAACACCATGTTAGAAGGGCTGTACCGTGAGACAATAGTAAGTGCTGGAGAGGCTGTGGGGAAAAGAACCCTCAGACACTGCTGGTTGGGGTGCAAACTGGTGCAGGCGCTGTGGAGGGCGGTGCGGGGGCTCCTCAGACTGTAAGAACAGAGTTACTGTATGACTCAGCAATTTCTCTTCTGGGCACCTACCCAAAAAACCTAAAAATATTTATCTGTAAAGATGTACGTGCCGCGATGTTCTCTGCAGCCTCATTCACGATGGCCAAGACATGGAAACAAGCAAACTCTCCTTCTATAGATGGTTGGATAAAGAAGCTGGGGTGCATCTACACAATGGGGGGTTTCGCAGCTATGAGAAAGGATGAAATACGGCCATTTGTGACACGACACGGATGGAGCTTGAGACCATCCTGCTAAGTGAAATAAGCCAGACAGAAAAGTCAAGAACCACATGACTTTGCTCCTACGTGGAATGTAGAACTGAAAGCGACAAAGAAACAAACACTCACGGACACAGTCTCTAGCTTAGTGGTGTCCTGAGGGCAAGGGGGGAGGGGGAGAGGGGGACTCAAATACACGGTGATGGAAGGAGACTTGACTCTGGGTGGTGATCACACAACACAACACACAGACGATGGATTGTAAAACTGTACACCTGGAACCCATGTCATTTTACTAACCAATATCACCTCAACAAATATAATAAAAAATAAATTTTAAAAGATGTTTTTAAAGAAAGACAGAACACCGTGAGGGAAAGTGGATGGGAGGGGTGGGCACAGAAACAGTGGCCGGGCCCCCGGGAAGTCTGATCAGAACATCAACACGTCTCACCGTGGGGCACGACACACCTAAGGAGCTCACCTAAGGAGCACTGTGCAGACACGAGGTGACCTCACTGTTTTGTTAACAACTCTCAGCACGGCACTGCCTCCAGCTCTAAGTGGGGTACCGAGTGGAAAACCAAAGAGGGGAGCCCCGACCTATCCCATCGAAGTGCAGCCCCAGGCAGGGAGAAGGATGTTACGAAGCAGGCATGTGAGAGGGCTGTGAAGGATGAATGCATTCTTCTTCAAAAAAGCTACTGTTGTAGACTCTTCTAAGGATGAACAAAACCGTGGAGCTAAAAATATATCCATGGCAATTCTGCGATGCAGTGAGCCAAGCCTTTTCGGTGATCTCTTGGAGGTAGGGACTGATATACTTCAGAAAGTAAGTAAGAATACATCAGGAAGCCTGTTAAATCAAAAGTGTTTGCTAATTGATCCACAACAAGAAGTTACTAGCTCTCTAAGAATTAAAATGTTATAATTAAATGTATACATTAGGATGAATCATCTAGCAACACTGTGTTGATTGACGAAAAGTGTCTCCCCCAGTCAGAACCCTAAGATCTTGAATTTGGGCCCCAGAAAAGAGAATGGAAAAATAGAAAACAGGCAGAAGCAGAATCTACAAGGTTTGACAGCTCCCCAGAGAGAGAATTAAATGTGGGTGTGGCTTTTTCAATCTGCATAACTGGAAAAAAAATCTGGCATATTGGGTTGCAGATGAGACTAGTAGCTGGTTTGGGGGGCGTGATAGTTCAGTCATTTCTTTCGTTCGCACACACCCCTATTCCTTACAGAACTGATGGGAGGGAAATTACAATGAAGACAAAATAAATTATAAAATAAATCTAAGAGTGCTTTAGTAAGCAGAGTAGAAGACTTTCACCAAAACGCAGAAACAACAAAGACAGTTTCTAGACATGTGATGGAGACACCAGCTGGTGCCCATTGTCATCATTACTAAGCATCTGGGGTTTTTGCATATTTTTGATCACTAAACATTGTGTGGATAGCACATGCCTAGAAGCAAACAGACTAGCTCTTGGAATGTCCCCAAGGACAAACCATGTAGGTGTCAAACAGGACAAACAGTCTGTAAATCACCATGATCTGGTTACACAAGGACTTCGAAGCACCTGACTGGTTCGGGGACACCACACTTACAAACAAAATATGTCGTCTTGTGTGAGTGCGAACACTTTCTGTATGAATACTAACCGACGACAGGGACAAGACACAGACTGAGAAAGGGGGTTCCCGAGACTCACCGAGACTGACAAATGGGGTCCCCCACACTGGAGAACTGGTGGTGAGTCCGAGGGGTCGTTAAACAGGTAGGTCTTCTTGTGAGCGGTGGTTGTATAAGAGTTTGACTCTGATTCTTGGGGTCTTCATTTTTATTTTAAAGGCTTCCATGAACATGTAAATAAATGATAAAACGTGTACACTTTTCTCCCGTTAATCTGTCTTATGTCACTCTAATCTTTAGGCACAGTTGGTGACAGACTCTCAAAGACCAAAGGAGAAAATTTTCCTTTCCCACATTAAAAAAAAAAATCTATGTCTAAGTGAGTTGTCAAGGTCTTTTTCTAAAAACATAAAACTAAATTTCTAAGTGAGAAAGTATTATATTTCATTAAGAGTACTTTTTGTTACTAATAAATTTTAAAAGTTGTATTATCTCAAGTTTGGTGAAATAAGAAACGTTCTATAATGGCTGGATTTTGCATAATGAACATGTAGTCATCAGAAAAAAGTGTATATAGGAATAAAGAGGTTATTAAGTGTATTTACTTTATTTCATTAGGACCTGTTTCTTAGTTCACGTAGCACAATATACACATAAAATTAATGGTCGGATGTGTTTATAAAAATGATGACAAGTAAATTCGTTTGCACTGGTGGGCCTTACTGGTATCGACAGGAGACATCGATGTGAGGTAGACAGATCTTTGACCCCACTCATCGTCATCTAATTAGGCCTCTCTGAGGAAGGATTGCCTTTTGGAGGTCTTGTACGAAACCTCCAGAGTAAAGTTTAGGTTGCATAGCATGCATTTCCAACTAGACCATTCCAAAACTACTCTCCCAAATCTGGCAAAAATGTATTCAACAATTTTCCCATGACTAGATTAAAAGTAAGGAGACAACAGAAATCGGCCTTTTGTGTATACAGGTGAGTTTCCTGTTGCCCGTAACTGGTGACACGTTTGGACGTGACCTGCCACGTCACCCGGTAGGACAGCTATCAGGAGAAAGAGTAACCCTGGCTGTTGGGACTGAGGACATCGTCTGAGGTGGTTGCTAGAAGATGGCAAAGGCCCTGGGTGTACGAGTCCACCCACTGGGTCTGGGCGAGGACATCTGGAGGCCACGCCCAGTGCTGTTTCACGCGAGACGGGAGTCGGCAGGGTCAGGGCGAGATGCTAAAAGGCTCTGAGTCACGGAAAGAGATGGCAGAGGACTAACTTTGATTAAATCACTTACAAAGAAGTAAGTTTCCTTTAAAATACAACCGTTGAAATAAAAGTCTAAGATGCCTCTTAAAATGCGAACTATAACGAAATGGGTGTGTCTTTCCTTTGAAAGGTGGAGAAAGGTCCCTGATGGACCATATTTAAGGTATCTATTGTTGATTCCCAAGAGGTTAATTTAGTCCTCTTCTATTTACCTTCTCATAGCATTTGCCACCAAATTTTTAAGGTTATGGCTGAACAGGAAATAACTTAGTTTTTTAATATATCAGAAGATTAAAAAGCCAATATTTAGGATTTATTTTTCCAATTATGAACTCAAAGAATAGTTATTCATACTTCCTAAAATAGAAAGTTTATAAAAATTTTACTATAACTGCATTTTCATGCTAATAATAATTTCAATCCTTATTAATTAAGTTACTTAACTGAACAACCGATCATATAACACATAGAAAACCATCAAATTTTGAAAATATGTAAGAAAAATCATTTTGAAATTCTGTTGATTCATCTGACCTGACTCTATTATAAATTGCTTATTTAATAATGGACTCATTCCCCACAAAACTTTTTAATAGAAGTTTATAAAGAAAATTACCCAGCTGTGAAATTGGAAGCAAAACTATTGCAGCTCAACTGAATTTTATTTTTTATTATTTTCCGAACAAGAATGTGCACTTAATTTTATAGTGTCTCCCACTAAAAAGGATTATCTAGTCAGAATACATCAGTGCATAATAAATGTGCTTCATTTCTTCCCAGCCCTTTCAGCTGACAGCCCAAATGAATGTTTGTCTCAGTGCTGGCACCCTGGGTGCCTCTGTAGAAACTATTTCATGGTCCACTGAACCCTAAAGGACACTGTTGTTAGAGGCATATTATCAGAAATGGAGAAGCCAGCCATCGGAGAGGCTCTTCCCGAGCGGTACGACTGCAACACGAGTATGTCCTTCTAGTTCAGTCGGGATTTGGAAGACACTACTACCCCAAAGCTATGGGCTTTAAACTGTTTACTTCTCGAAATCTGAACAGTGTTACCACCTCAACAGTGTTATTATAGACAAATAAAATAGCGATGTGTATGTATTTGAAGGATTGTGCAAGGTAAGCATGCAAGTTTTAATGCCCTACGTAATTAATGCCTAAAGACATAAAGGAACCTTATTTCTCATCATTCAAAATTTCCATCAGCGGGGAGCTCCCTGGTGGTGCAGTGGCTAAGGCTTTGGCACTGTCAACGCTGCGGCCTGGGTTTGCTTCCCAGCCACGGAACTACCCACATAAAAAAAATAAATAAATTCCTTCAGCTATCCTTGTTTTTTTAAATCTTCACCTGGCTTTCCAATCGTTAGGAAGAATGACACACTTTGTAACCTTGTCTTTCCCCTCTGGGCTGTCACTGTAGTATGTTTAAGACACTGATGCCTTCATCACCGAGCACTGTGTTGTTTGTTTATACGTGCTTTCCCTACAAGACAGAGGTACTTGGGAGCCGAGTCCAAGGATTTTCATCCTTACATCCTAATTTCAGGCACAATGACTGACAACATTGAAAGACTTCAATTTTTGAATATACAGTAGCTATCAAAAAAAAAAAAAGAAAAAGAAAAAGAAGATACTAGCCACATCGCAAACATTGTAGAAGTCACACAACATTTATGTTTATGGCAGGGATGGAAAGTATAAGAGAACCATAGACATATGGACAAAGAGATGAGATAGAGCTTCTATGTAATAGAATTTCAGGAGGAAGTACAATTAGTGCAGGAGAGAAACTAAGAAGGAGATACCATAAATATCAGAATACAAAGAATCACCAGTGATTGTGCAAGATTTAAAAATAAGACCAGTATTTAGAAATATCTTGGTAGATTTTCATAACTACAAGTATAAAATTCCAAGACAGAGAGACAGAAATAAAGAAATAAAAATCAACTGTCACCACGTTTTTGATAGCCAGTCATATTCCAGATGACAATAATTTGTTTAAGTGCTAAGAATTAACTCCATTCTGAGGAAAACTGTCAATCAAATTCTAAGCAATAAAGGAAGTCAAGCATTCAGCAAACTCAAAATATCTTGCTCTAAAATGAAGAGAAACAAGATCTCAGCATAAAAGAATGTTGGTATTTTTTAAAGGCAGGTATGACTCAGAAAACATTGGGATAGGATTAAAGGAGATTGTTAGAACATGATGTGTGGAAGGCCGTCCATTGACTGGTGGGTAGAAAATGGCATAGGACTACATTTTTGTCTTCCTATCCTTAAAAACAATATTTTTAAAGATTTTTATGCAATCTTAATGTTTTAAATGTCTTTATTATTTCCAATTTTAAAAATGAAGCTATCAAAAAAATATAGAAGGCCATCATATTTAAAGAGTAATTTGTAACTCTTAGATACCTGAACTGTGCAAATAAAACTGTAACAAACAGAAATTATAAGGTAGAAATTGGAAGAAGAGGTTGGAGAAAAAAGAGAAATGACAAATGGTCTTATAGGTAGTTTGAAATCAGTAATTCTGTGTCTAACAAATAATCAATGTGTTTTAATTATATAGATTAATATTAGATTATATCAATGCATCATATAAATGTGCAAAATCAATTATTAATATTGAATATCTACAATGTATCATTTTAAGTTAAAGTGAAATTAGTAAAAACCTATAAAAATGTCAGTGTTAAATTTAGATGATACTAGAAAAAAAAGGAGAGGAAAATGAAACGAATTATAACCAGGAGCCAAGAGATGCAGTTCAAAACGAATAGATCCATAAAGAGAGACAGAAGCACCGCATTTCACCGTGTCTAATGTACTCCTGTGTACGATGCGCACCCATGTTTTTGGCCCAAACTTTGAGGGGAAAAGAATCTTTTTTTTTCATTCAAAATTTTATTTGTTTATATTTAGGTACTTGATTTTGTATTACCAAGAAATGTTAGCATTTACTTTTTAACATAATTCATATATGGAATGTAAAACTGAAAGCAACAGAGAAACAAAAACCTGTGGACACAGTCAATAGTTCAGTGGTTACCTGAGGTTAAGTGGGGAGGGGGCGGGAGAGGAGGGAGGGGGTGTCATGGTGATGGAAACAGAACTGACTCCAGGTGGTGAACACACAAGGCAACACATAGACGATGCACTGCAGAATTGTATACCTGGAACCTATGTAATTTTTGCTAAGCAATAAAAAATATAAGTATCATATTCTAGGGTATAATTTTGCATATAGCTGTCATTATTGATTACTAGAGTTACACTTTTAGCTTAAGCATAAATAAAAGAATTAAAAACATTTATATAGACATACAATTAATACTACCCACGTATAATGTGCATCCTTATTTTTCCCTCACAAATTTGGGCAAAAAGTGTGCATTATACACAGTAAAATATGGTATATAAATACAAATTTATAATGCAATCATTTAAAGAACCCTTTGTATCCTCTGCTCAAGTTTTCTTTGAACCTAAAACTGCTCTAAAAAAATAGCCTATTAAAAAAATCTCTTCGATACTTTGCCATCATCACTAAAGTAAATTCTGAGAATATTTTTTAAATGAACTATTATCAAGTCATTAAAGCTGAGGGGGTTGAATGCTTTTACTAATTATACAAACTTCTTAATGAAATGAATAGGTAAAATGCAAATTTGTCTAAATTTGTGCCACCTGAGACTCCATTATGGATTACTCGGATTTGTTATCACAAGACACTAAATTAATCATTTTTGACAAACTTGAGGAAGAAAAGTAATCAAAATATCCACTAGACAAATTATTCATAAATGAAAATCACAAACTATGACAAACTTAATATAAATCGACTTCATTTATATTATGTTGTGAATTCATTATATGTTAAATTACTACAATGACATTGCATAGATAACATAATAAAGTGAGGTTTGTATATGACACAGTATATTTAGATGTCAAAAAGTATCTGAAAGAAAAATCTATTTTTTAAAGTATCCACCTTACTTATTAGGCATTATATTTCAGTATAATCAAAACTTGGATGAAGTATTTGCAATGCTCAAAGAATGTGACAGTTACAAGAAAATAAATCTTTCCTGGAACAGAGAGTATAGTGAATGTTTTGGTTTAACAACCACAGAACTGATTATTTCACTACCGAAAAAAAAAAGAAAAAGAAAAAGGTCTACAGTAACAAAAACTTCAGGAATGAGCCTTAACATAATTCATATGAGATAATTCATTGCAGCTTCAAGTGAAACAAGAGTGAAAGAGTCTATTACTCTTTACACTTCTCAAATTGTCACCATTTCCAAAGTAATCTGTATTACAATTCACTGCACCAGAGACTTCCAGTCCACACATGCACCCTATTTTCTTTGTTTTTAAATTTATTTATTTTTTTAAATTTTATTGTCAGACTTATTGGGGTGACATTGGTTAGCGAGAATTACATGGGTTCCAGGTGCACGGTTCTGCAGCGCATCGTCTGTGTGTTGTGTCGTGTGCTCACCACCCAGAGGCAGGTCCCCTCCCATCACCGTGTATTTGACCCCCCTCCC
>PVJL010007173.1:0-81741 GCA_004026885.1 Lyroderma lyra
CCATCCATCCATCCATCCACCATCCACCATCCATCCATCCACCATCCACCATCCACCATCCATCCAGGCCACTCAGCATCATGGAAAAGATGATGGCTTCAAAATGCCTGGATCCTAATTCCACAACTATGTAACCTCACAAAAGCATCCCTTTCCTCACCTGGAAAATGGGACATTTCATAGACTCTGTGTGCGTCAAAGTGGTTCTGAGTATTGAAAGATTGTCCCAGATTGAAGCCACTTTTCAGATATCAGAGTTGTCACTGAAGGCCTGTCATTTCCATCTGCTCCATTTCATGGGACACAGCCCTGGGTATACAATAGGTACTTAATCAATGCAAATGACCATGAAGCAGGACAGTGGCCAGTAGAAGGGAGGCAGGTCAGATTCCACGGAAGTGCTGAGGTTGCCCCGTGGGAAATGCCAAGGGAGTGACGAGGACAGGACAGGTGGCCCTGCTCTTGACGGTCTTGCATGGTGGACAGAGAAGCTTCAGGAAGAAGGCTCAATGGTGGAGCAGCAGAGGGTCCTGGAGTCCTGGTGTTCCCTCCTCCGCCTTCATGTGCCACCAGGCAGAGCTGAAAGGGCCTCCTGGGGACCTGGCAGCACTAACCCCAGGCCTGGTTCTCTCCTTCCCCCTGGCTCCTTGGTGGGCAGGTGGCATTCTCCCTATCCACAAGGGGCCACCACCTTTCCCTCTGACTTGGCTTAGGCAGAGCAAAGCCCAGGCTGGGGGCCAGACCCTCGTGCCAACTTGAATCTTGGCTTGAGCGGCCAACTCCAAGCTCCTGCAGGCAGGGAGGGTGCTGCTAAGCATTCTGGGCCCCAGTGAGGGTGAGGGAGCCACTGCCGTCCACAGCCCAGCCCCCGCCATTCATCCAAGGTCCTACTGTGGGTGTCGCTGACTCGGGAGCTTCTGGTTTCTGTCAGATTCTTGAGTCTCAGGCAGCCTGATCCTGACACAATGACAAGCCTTGGAACAACCCTTGCCGCTCCCCCAGAGAAGCATTTCAGGCCTGGCCAAAATGCAGCCAAACGGAAAATGATGTTGGGAGGGAAAGGTCAGGGCTGGGCCTCCCGTGGTGGGGAGCAGGTGGCTGCTCGGGCCACAGGGCTGAGTGACGTGGCCTGCGGGCACAGTGAGTGGCAGTGACCTCACAGATCAGCCTGGGCCCAGCTGCTGACATGGAGCAGACAGCCTCTGAGGGAGTGCTTGTCTTGGGCCCTCCACCAAAAAAGAGAACCGGGGTGACCATGCAAACAATCTTGAGATGCAACAAGGGGTGGTGAGAGCTGGGTGGGTAACCAGCCTCCACTAGAATTGTGTCCTCAAGTTTAAGTTTCTCCGGGCTGAGTTATCCTTCGACCTTCGGTTACTGCCTGCTGGCGAGTGCTAGCACGTGACAAAAGCCATGAACGAGCAGCAAATTAAGCCTCACGGAAAAGCTGGGGATCGGCTAGCCTCTTGCGACATTTCTGTGTACCGTGAGCTCGTGGGCTGTGGTTTAACCGCGTGTGTAAACATAACGAATTTGTGTTACGTGTGTAAACACGTCCCTGGTTTGAGGAGCGGATCTCAATGGATCAACAATTCACTGTAATGAATTGTTAGCTCGGTACTGAGGGGGCAAAAAGGGAAACTGAGGCAGCACAGTTGGAAGAACAAGTGCGGGAAGAGGCTGAGATGGTGAGAACCCAGGACTGAGGGACCCCGGGGGGGAGGACCAGGTCTCCAAGGAGGTAATTTGGATGTCCCCAGGGAGGAGCAGGGGGTGACAGAGCAGGCTCTGTGATGCCCCTGTGCCTTCAGCCCCAAGTGCGGCCTCTGCTGGAGAAGGCTGTGACCATGGATGGCTGTGATAGGGCAGTGTCTCCTTCAGAATTCCGGGAGCATTTTCCCGTGGGCCTCAGTGGACACCCAAGGGCTTTGTGTTTGGCTTTGTGCTTCCCTTGCACAGAGCAGTGTGCCTAAGACACCACGTGCTGTCGTGTCACACCGCCGTGATGCAGGACGGCTGCTCCGGGGACTCCTGCAGCCCTGGCTGAGGACTCCCCAGTGCCCCTCCCGGTACCTGGTGGCGCTGGCATCCAAAGACACGGTTACAGCTGGCACATCCAAATGTCATCTCCTCCACTGCACAGTAGGTTTTTGAAGCTCGGGGTCTGAGCGGGTGGCTCCCCGAGGCATGCGTCACCCAGCAGGGACCACAGAGAATCCCCCCAGGACCCCCTGCTTACCCTTTATTTGGGCTGCCTTATAGGCGACACACATGTATTTCTGACAGTTCTGGTAGCTGAAAGTCCAACATCAAGGTGCTGGCGGATTTGGTGTGTGGTGACAGTTTCCTGGTTCATAAATGGCTGTCATCGTGTGTGCCCTCACACAAGGAGTGAGGGAGCTCTCTGGGGTCCTAAACCCATTCACGAAGTCTCCATTTTAATGACCCAATCACCTCCCAAAGACCCCACCTCCAAATATTGCTATCATCACACTGGGGATTAGGTTTCAATATAAGAATTTGGGAGGGGACACATTTAGTCTATGACACCCTCCATTCCAGATCTACTTTCTCCGTATCCTCAGATGGCCAAGATTATATAGATGATTTATTGCCTAGAGCTGGTAGCAAAGACACATGTCCCCTCCCTGGCGGGGGCAAGCTGGGGCGCTCTGCGCCTGCCCAGAACCTGGGATTCTGCGGGCAAACCCGGCTGAGCCCTGGCGACCGCGTGTGCTCCGCGTTGGCGCCCCCTGCAGGCCCCGTGTCCCACGGGTGCGTCCTGAGACGTCCCCAGGAAGGACCTGCTGGGCCAGCTGCGTGGGGACCGAAGGGGCGCCCAATCCGGGTGCCTACGACAGCGTGTGGTCCCAGCTGTCCACCTGAAGGGACTGGAAGCTTCTGCAGAGGGACGTGCAGAATCTGAGCCTGCAAGAGGGAGGCTGAGAGGCTGCGAAGGGACCCTGGGCTCATGGCACCGTCCTGCTGGCTAGCTTGGGTCTGAGTAGGAATCAAGACTTGATGTTGGTTCTGTTTTAGAGAGTCTGCTCCTTTCCGCTTGCTTGTCTGCAGAAATATAACCAAGGCTGTTCTATCCTTCAGTTGGAAGGAATCTTTATTTTCTAAATATTTTTGTTTGTTTGTTTTGGGTAGCTCCCTGGCTGGGAATCGAACCCAGGCCCGGGGTTGAGAGCACCAAAGCCTCGCCACTGCCCCACCAGGGAGCTCCCTAGGAATCTTTATTTTAAAACACCAACCTCGGCCCAGGCCCAGCTGCGGTGGGCAGGAGCCTGGGGAGACCTGACAGGGCTGCGCTGCCATTGCTTCCAGGACAAGAAGGGAAATGCTGGGCGCACCCCGCTGGCCCACCCGGTAAAGCCAACTGATGCCTCAGAGCAATGAAGACGCTCGGAGATGGAAATGTTTTCAGCTGCAAGAATTCTTTTTATGAGCCAGAAAGGGCCAAGGCCACCATTTCACATCTGCTAGAGTCACTTCGCCTGGGAGGCACATGGCCCTCCTTCCGACAACACCAGATCTCTATTTCCTCACTTCCAGGAATGAACACCTGTGCCCTTTGCCCCCGGGCCGTGCTGCGACCTATGACTCCAGCCACAGCCTGCCCGGGGCCCTCGGCAGGAAATGGCAGTTTGCCAAAGAAGAACAGAGAGCAGGTCCCTGCAGAATGTCCTCCCTCCTCCCGGGCCGGGTCCGCCTTCTTGCTGTGTAAGGAAGTGACACTGTGGCTCAGGGACAGGGCACAGAGCCGGGAGCCCAAGCCCCTGCACTCCTAGCGGTGATGAGCAGGATGCTTTGCAGGGAGGGCCAAGTGACTACGACAAAGGCACTTGACCTAGAGAGCTGAGAGTAACAAAGGCTGGCCGTGTGTGTCCCAGGGCTCCCCTTGGACTTCACGCTGTCACTGTCAGAAACGGGCCTTACAGGAAGGGGAGGAGACGTGGGCCTTCAGCACGAGCAGGGAGAAAGGACCCTCCCCCCACAAATCGCACAGAGAGCGGGGTGGGGCAAGACCAGGTCAGCAGAAGTTCTGGTGGGGTGGGGACTCCCACTTTGGTCATTCTCCCTTTGTATGGGCCCACATGGGAAGGCGGCCCTGTCTCAGGGGAATACCCAGTCCCCGAGGTGCCAGGGAGTCTGGTCTGTGGTGCCAGCTGTTTGCGGAGTTGGCTGGGAACTCCAGCTGCCTGGCACCTGGGGACCTGGGCCCTGAAAGTTGTACCAAAACCACCTGTCCCAGGGGAGGCAGAGCCTGGGGTGGCCCATCTCATCGGAAGAAGGGCCCAGGTCCCCGCTGGCCTGAGGTCCACATCTACAGTGACCCCTTGGGTCTGTAGACTGCCCTGCTCCTGTGTCATAAAGACATCTAGACAGCATGAGTGACTTTGGATGTAAGCAAATAATATCAGAAGGCATTTGGTATAAGAAATTGAGGAAAACAAAGAGAAGTATTAGTATTAGAAGTGATGGCAGGCAAGATTTATCTATGTAGGAATGTGGGTGAGACATTCCCGAGTCCTGTGGGACAGGGGGACAATTTGTCCCACCTTCTGTCCCTCACCCACTGAGTGCCAAGTGCCTTAGACCCACGTGATTGCCCCAAGCACCCCTGCAGGCTTAGATGGTCCCCATGCTGCCCACGACCCAGCCGAGAGCCCTAGAAGGGTTTTGTTGAGTGATGGGGGAGCTCAGGTTGTGGGGGGATGGCCGGGATTTGGGACATAGGGGATGAGACCCAGCCAAATCTGGCAACTGTCTGGACTTGGGAAGGCACAAGTGTGACTCATGTTTTCCGGGGTGGCATTCAGTGCTTATGGCGGGTTACAGACGTGTGCACAGCCTTGTTTCAGCGAGCTGGGGAGCGTTCCTGGCGCTGAGGGGGCGAGGCCAGGCCTGGACGCGGCCCTGACCAGGCCCCTCCTTCAGGGTGACAGTGGCGTTTGGTGTTAAGAGAGGAGTGTCAAGGACACCCTTAGTCCAACGTCTTGGGGATTGTGTTTCCTAAGGGGGTGGGAGGAGAAGGAGGAGCCAAAGACACAGAGAGGGAGGAGGAAGACGAGGAGGGTCAAGGGGTGAAGACCGCATGGTGGTGACACAGAGGGATGACCCAGGACCCAAGGGTCCAGTGGGCAGCGAGGGGGAGAGGGAGCAGGACCTGGAAACCTGGGCGCCTCCTCTGCCCGCCCGTCACTCGTCACCGGCGCCCCCCCCGCCGCCACACCTCCTGTCAGGGTCCCCCCGGCCTCAGCCCCCCATCTTCGCTCAGTCCCAGAAGGTGGGGGCGCTCCCCCACCGCACAGCCGGCGGCCACCCAGTGCCGTGTCTGCAACACTCTTCCCAGCTTTCGGCTCCCTGCCCAGGCGGCCCGACCCCCCACCCTCGGGACCCCCTCTTCCGGCAGCTACTTGTGTCCTCCCAGCGCTTGTCATTCTGTGTCACTACCCGTTGGGCATGCTCCGGCTCACTGTCTGCCTTGCTTTCACTGGACGACCAGCTCCCGGAGGGCCCAGCGCCCCCAGGGCCTAGCTGGTACCTGTCCCCTTGAAGGCGTGGCGCTGGCCAATGAGTGGCGTTTTAGCCAACCCTTTCCAGTTAGCCTGCAAAACCTTAGCTCTGTGTCTTCATTCCCCTTGGCACTGCCTTCATCTTGTAACAAAAACGGGCCGAACACCCCCCCTCCCAACCTGGGAGGGCCGCTGAAGAGAGATGGCGGCTCTCTGCCACCTGTCCCGCGCTCTGGGGCCGCTCGGGTGTGCCCTGGCCCCGCGCTGCTGGGCCGCCCGTGGGGCTTATTAGTGCAAGGGGAGACACAGAAACCCGAAATTTGTTTATAAAACGTTGCTGTTTATTTTTACATGTTTAAACTTCAGTCGCCTTCAAAGTACTCTCTGTTGGGTGCATGACACCTATCAAGGTGCTTTTTCCAGTACCCAGAACAGTTTTTGAACGTGTCGAGCGCGGTGTGGGCAGGTGCGCTGTCACACTGCACGTCGTTTGTGTCAATCACCCATCAAACGCGTTGCAAGAGTCTCCAAAACAATTCACTGAAGCCAAATGCAGCCTCTCACAACACCGCCAGCTGGTGCACGGATGCAGATGGGCTCCTAGGACACTCATCTAGTGGGGGAAGCCTGTGCTCCAAGGGACCCGCGCTCCAGAAGATCATTCTGGAGTTGTTTGGGTCCTGCTTCATATATTAACCAAGCCCTGCCCCTTGGGACATGGTGCTGTCCCCAGGCTGCATCTCCTGGGGTCCTGGTGTTACAATCTACTCAAAGCCAGCCCCGCCCTGCCTGCGGCCTCTTTTCCCAGAGCCTGAACAACATGCTTCTTTCGTGTCTCCCGTGGCTTTGCAGCAGGTGGGGTCTTCTCATTTCTGATGTCTGCAGAAGGCATGCCAGCTCCTCTCCTTACCCTGCTGCTGTCTGCCCCCTCCATGGGGCTCTGGCACACCCTGCCCACCTGTAAAGGCGGTTTCAGGTCTTTCTCTGCTGTTTTGGAGCTGTGAGGCCTGCACTGGGAACGCCACGTGCTGAAAAATTAAGATGTGTTATCAATCGTGTCATCAAAGCAAGATGGGGTAGGATGGTTTCATCTAGTCCCAAATTTCCTGAAGGAATTCGGCTCCCTGTGCGTTCCCCTTGCCTGAGGCTGACGTCACCAGCACATTTTCATCAGCTGCCCAGCAGTTTTGGGTTTACCCCATTAAATCCCATTCTTCAACCTTCCTGCAAGACAGGAACCAACATTTGTTGATGGATAACCTATTAGCTGTTTCTTGCAATTAGACTGGGGGACTGACGATAGTCCATTGTTTCCGAAAGTAGAGTTTTAACAACCTAGAAAGCTTAATTAAGCTTTCCTGCTGTATTTCTTTTTAATTGAGTTAGAAGCAGGAGAGTATTTTTAGAACTGAAGTGATTGTTTCATGTAACGAGTACGTGTGTGAATATCGTTCGACCGCCATGTAGGGCCAAACACAGCAGAAGAATTGACGTCACAGCCTAAAAGTACGACCCGTTGTTGTTACACACATCGCCACCACCCTACCTATTTAGTCTGTCACTCACTGTTTAGACCCTGTTCTTTCCTTCCGTGAACAAGGTGAGGGGCCGGTGGGAGAAGTTTTAAAACCACTTTGCAAACTTGGTGAGCACTGACTGTTGTTTTCAATTCCCTCTGGTTTTGTTGGTCTGGGTGCACTCCCTTCCTAGACTTCAATCCCATTTGGATCTTTTTCTTTTTTTAAAAAATATATTTCTGGAGCAGAATCCAGGAGCGGGGTTGCGAGAGCTCAAAGATGTCAGCCATGTACAGTGGGGAACTCAGGAAGTTCCTGAGGGACCTGGAAGCCCGAGGAGTAGGAAGCTGTGTTGGAGGACTCAGAAAAAGGGGTGCAGGGACCTTTGGAGAAGTTCAGCAAGGGCTGGGAAAAGGAGTTAGGGTGGAGGTGCAGTCTAAGGGGCTGGGCTGAGGTCAGTGACAGAGAACTTGAAATTATTAATCCTTCTGGAGTCTGAGATAGGCCCTCCCAAGTCTGTAGGATGTGGGGGTTTCCTACTGTGTGGCCAGAGCCTGGGGATCAGATGGGCCAGGGGGTCCTCCCTTCCTGGACAGGAGACCGAACAAATATCTGAGAGGAGTTGTAGGCTCTAGGAAGCGACAGGAAGGAGTCATGACACGCAGAGCCAGAGAGTGGAGAATTCGGGGCCCAAGGGAGCTGGGTCCCTTCCTCTGGGGTCTGAGGTGGAGCCCTACACTTGCTTGCTCCCTCCCGGGGCCCCAGGGAATGACTTGGGGTCCACTCCTCAGTGGAGAAGGCTGAGCCTTAAGGGGGTTGGAGCCTGACCTCTCTATCGGGGGGGGGGGGTGGCTTCTGGGCATAGCTCCCTCCTCCCTGGGGGTCTCCTCCCAGGCATTAGAGGGTGGGTCGTACAACTGGTCTGGATCTTTTTCTTGTACTGAGAGGAAGCAGGGTATCACTTAGGGATGAATCCTTTGTATGTTCCTTCAAATAGTGAAAATGTCATTAGAAAGTTTTGCTACGAGGAAGCTGTGGGTTAAAAAAGATAACAGCCATTTAACGAAAACGCTGAAGTGTGCACTGTCCCCGAATCTGACGGTGACGAAGCACCAGATGGCATCTTTTCAAACGAGGGCTCTGGCTAGATTGGCTCTTTTAAGACTCCAGTGAAAAACATGACATAAAAGCGGTCCGAATGAAACTTGCCGATTTTTCTAGAAGGTTCTTTTGTGTACAAGCAGGACAAAGGTGATTTTAATACTGGTAATGTGGAAAATGCAGTTTGAAAATGATGGCAACTACAACTCCCGGTTAAGATCACTGAAATATTTATAGACCAATAATGGAATCATCTAGTAGAAACAGAGGGACGGATCTGAAGCAGAAATCCATGTCTGCACAAATTATCTGCAAGTTTGGCCAAGGGGCTGAGAAGGGACCTGTGAGGAACCCGCGGGTGAGGTGGGGCGAGCGTGATGAATTCTATTTAAGGAATTTTTCCACATCCTCTGGGGCGAGTTTGCCGCTTCAGAGACATCAGTGAGATCCACGCAAAGATACGGGACTGGGCAGGACTGTCCCAAAGGTAGGAGGCGTGTGAAGACAACTCCGTGACGTGGCCACAGGCGCCAGCAAAAATCAAGTCATTTCTTGCTTTCTTTTTGATATTTGTGGTATCAGATGAGTCTGCTCTTTAATCTGTTCCCATGTTTACTTTTGGAGTGACTGTCAGTCTTTCCCCATATTGCCTTCTCTCCTGCGAGTCCAGGGGCCTTTGCTAAAGGATCGTGCACCATGTCGTCTGAAGTTGTCACGATCTCAGTTCACTGAGGGCTTCTCTCCATCTTCAAATACCCAGGTTAGCCTCCTACAGGGCAAACAGAGACGCGCTTTCAGCCTGGGTCCCAGAACAAATACAGGATTCCCAGCCTATAAGCAATCCTGGCGGCCTGCCGGGAGGTGAGCGCCTGCACCAGCGAAACCAGGGCGCTGCACCTCCGAGTAGGGCTCTGGTTTGCTACGGGCACAGGCGAACACGAGGGTGCCCAATCCACACACGTCCTTCCCTACCCTTGGGTTCTCTTTCACCACAGGGATGCATATTGATAAAGCCAAACTGGATGAAAAGACTGCTCAAATCAGGCTCATTTTTGGTTTAAGTAATGTGTCCCTCCCGAAGTGGTGACATTGCTCACCACCCCCCACCCCCGCCCCCTGGTTTTCTTTCCCTCTTGCTCTCATCTCTTTCGTCCCCACACTTCTTAAGTCTGCAGAGTTCCTCAGCCTCTTGGCTGGGAGCCACCCAAACTCCCCCAAGGGGTGAGGCTTGCTCTTCTGCTGACTCACGCGCGCTCCTGCCGCTCCCCTTCCGTGCCATTTTCTCCTTGGCATCAACACGGCTCTCCCCGTGAGCTTCTGGTTTTAAAGCCAGTCCCGACTCTTATTTCTGCGGGGACCCCCAGGTTATTATGCTAACCGTGAATATTCTGGCTGTGAATCTGATAATAAATCAATGCTGTGGTTTTCATCGGAAACAGAAGCTGAATTGATCAAACCCTAGCTGACTTTCTTGTTGGTGTTTCCAAATGGAAATGTTTTTGGGGGGTGAACCTCTCTAACCGGCATACTAGACAGTTATCCAACTAAAAATCTATTTTGAATTAAGTCCTGCTTCAGGGCTCTGGTCACAGTGAATTTGACATTAAATAAAAGGATGAAGTTTTCCAAGATTGCTCTGGTTGACAGGAGCTAATTTTAATAATATGTATATATTAAACTAGTATCAATATAATATTTGCTTATAAAAAATTCATGTCCCATTTGCCTTCCCAAGTAAATTGGTATGACATAAAGACACTGAAATCGATCATTTTATTTTTTTAATTTATTTTTATTGTTAGACTTATTGGGGTGACATCAGTTAGCAAGGATTACGTAGGTTCCAGGTGTACAGTTCTACAGTGCACTGTCAGCTTGCTGTAGAAGTTCACCACCCAGTGTGACTTCTCTTTCCATCACCATGTATTTAGCTCCCCCTCCCTCCTCTTCAATTGATCATTTTATTTTATTTTATTTTATTTTATTTCTTTTGGTATGTGGGTAGCTCCCTGACTGGGAATCGAACCCAGGCCGCAGCACTGACAGCACCAGCGCCGAAGCCTTAAGCCACTACACCAGCAGGGAACTCCCGATCATTTTAAATACAATAGAAACATTTTTTTGTTCAATGATATATTAAATACACATAACACATTTCATAATATTGGTAGACATGTAATACTCTGTAATGTAGTACTCTGTAGCCAGTGATTATGTGTATCTGCACTTTTCGATATGGTTTTCCTAATATATTAGGTGAAGAAAGCAGGTTATGAAA
Organism: Lyroderma lyra; assembly: GCA_004026885.1. NCBI lineage: Eukaryota > Metazoa > Chordata > Mammalia > Chiroptera > Megadermatidae > Lyroderma > Lyroderma lyra. The sequence continues at coordinate 10,419 of PVJL010007173.1, forward strand.
TAGTATGTATGGTAAGGTGACATTTCAGTAAATTCACATGTGTATTTGTAGGATTCATAGAAAAGAGTGAAAAATGAAACACGTGCTCAGCAAAAGGTGGGGGGTTTCCTGAGGTGGTAAGCTCTTTCTTGATGCTTTTCTTTAGCCTGCAGTGTTGCTTTCAGAATCAGAAAAAGGCCACTTTAATAAGAATGATAAACTGTAAAAGAATTACATGGATAGAGAATTCTTGTAGGAAGGCTGGGATTAAGGTATATTCCTCTAGAAAATTACAAAGAGAAGGTTTTCCCTCTTAGGATAGTTGACAAAGTGCTTCTATTTGGGACTGAATTATATAATCAATGTATAGGGCTCTTAGTAACAAAACAATTTACCTGGATTATTTCAAATAGTAAGATCGTACTAATTTTTTTTTTTTTTTTTTTTTTTTTTTTTTTTTTTTTTTTTTTTTTTTTTTTTGCTTTTTGGTATGTGGGTAGCTCCCTGGCTGGGAATCGAACCCAGGCCGCAGCGCTGACAGTGCCAGGGCCAAAGCCTTAAGCCACTACACCACCAGGGAACTCCCAAGATCATACTAATTATTACAATTATATTTTTTCTCTTAAAATTCTTTACCAGCCCAAAGAACCAAAGAACATATACCTGAAGAGAGCAAGATATCGCCACTGTTTCTTGTATACGATTTAGAAATCCCTATATTTTACTTAAAATTTAGACATCATTTTGGTCTACCGAATTGGACTGCGTACCAGCAAAGATGGTGTAACTATTTGGCCAATCAATCTAACAGTGACTTTTATCAGTTTCAGAGACTCATGAACTAAGCCTTGGACTAAGGTATTTTGGGGATACCTGATAAAATAAACACAAATATCTAATAATTATGCTGAAAAAAAAAATAGGACCTTTAGTAAGTCATACCTCCCAGGACATTTTTGTTCTAGGTAAGGAATGGTACAAAAACAGTGCTGCAAAGTAGAAAAAAAGCAAATTATGACTTGCTAGTACATTACAGAATTCCTCCCTTGGTTATATTTTCAAACATTAATTTCAGGGTGTTTTACTTTCAGTGGGCTTTGGGCCCTGAGGGGTCCAAAAGCACTGGAATGGTGACTGCTGGATCGATGGATTGAGTGAGTTGGAAGGCTTACAGCTGGGATTTGAAAACTACCTAATGCTGGTGTTCACCAGCCAGAACAGACTCAAACCAGATGAGCCGTTTAACGCAGTTTCCATCCATTTCAGTCACAGTGACAGTAGTCCCATTCATGGCTTCTGGGAAGAACTGTCGTTCTATCCAAAAGTAGTGTGTTAGCAGGTATGGAAAGTAAGTTGCACCACGGACTTTGATTTTAAACTGAGATATAATTCACATGCCCTAAAATTCACCACTTCAGGGTGTGCAATTCAGTGGCTTTTAATATAGTCACAAGGATTTGCAACCATCACCACTGTCTTCACTCCAACTGGTATTGAGGCCTTTTTTTTTTTTTTTTTTTAGACTAAACGTTTCAATTGGTCATGTGGAAGAAAAGCGACACATACATAAAACTAATCAGACAAGCCAGAGTGTGAAAGGTTTTTAGTGGGTATTGAGAATGTTGATCAAAAATGTTGAAAGCACACCTCACGTTTCTGGAAGAGGAGGGCCAGGTAGCAAAGAGTTCATACTACTCCTCTCTGTGAACCAGAGTGGATCCTGTATCAGCCAGGGCTCTTCTGTTCATTTTTAAAAGCGTCACAGTATGTTCAAAATCCATATTGAGATTCATCGAAGATGCAGCACTTTATCTGCACAACGCTATGTAATTGAGGATTTTGGTATGATAATAGTTTAAATAACACTGCTAGGACAATCCATTTAAAATAGTGTCCCACTGTACACTATTATCATAAGAAGGCTCATGCCCAACAGGGAATTCTGAATATTAAAATTTACTGTTAACACACATCAGATTATGTGAACAGATTATATTTTCTAAGTAACTCGTATTTTTTTGGCATTACTATAATTGCACAAACTATTTCTGTACATAGTGTAATTGGTGTTCAAGAAAACGCAATTGTACTAACTTTAGAATTTTTTGCAAAGTTCTGCATACAATTCAAATACACAGCAGGTATGCAAGTTTCCCCTGATGTAAAATACTTGTGTAGAATACCAAAAGGTTAAGAGTGACATCAGTGACTCCAATGCAAAAATTTTATACTGAGCACCAGGGAAGCCAAATTGAAATTCCATTTCTCAATCAATTAAGCTGGGTGCTACACGAAGGGCTAAGGTTGAGACTGCTCAAAGGCTGCCCCTGCTGGTGTTCAATGCACACTGTTTGTAAGAGGCTTGGAATGTAAGTGCCTTTGTAAAATTTCATCTGCGTTAAAACAGAAGTATTACACATCCTATCTTGATGAGAATCCTGAATACCAGGTTGGCGCAGTGCGGACATTTGAAGACACGATCGTAGAAGGCGAGAAAGAAAGATGCCCCAATGTCTTTACTGTCATTTAAATGATAGGCAGCAGCCACCTGCATCTGGGTTGCATTTGTGAAGGTTCACGCCACATTTTGCACCTGCCAACTTATATACATGTGGAGGTCACGGTAAAACTTCAATTATTTTAAAGGATGAAAGAACTGTTATATTTTGAGATAGGTCTTCAGGTCCTATTATACTACAAGCCTTTGAAGGCTGAACAGGCCCACTTATGAAAGGGACAAGAGGAAGTAAGAACAGGGGAAATTCAGTGGGAACCTATGTAATGTTCTGCCTTCCCCATTCCACGTGGACAGCCTGCCTTCCGGGCAGTGGGCGGTGTGACTGTGAAAAAGATCACACATCTGTCAGGAACTAGGTAGGATTTTTAGCCCTGTTAGAGCCTAGCATTACAGATTTAGGGCAGCTCACAAAACTCCATAAGCCCAACTGTTGACAAGTCTGAGATTTTTTGAGAATAATTTCCCTACCAAGTAAAATCTTGTTGGTTCCCCTTTCGGTCCTGCCTTAGCGAAAACACTGTACAATTAAAAGTAAAAAAGAAAAAGAAAAGAAAAATTTTAAAGAATCACTTCACAGCCACCAGATGAGGATCTGCCAGCAAAACAACATTAAAATGCCATCCTGTCAGAAGAGCAAATACGTGACTCCTCCACGAAGAGCATTTCTTCTGTCCACATGTAATCTCACAGGCTTCCCATTTATGGCCTCTTTGCAACAGTCTGGGGCTGAATTTGGACCTGCTTGTCCTGTATCTTCTCAGTGGTATCTGGACAACAGTGTGTTAAGTACATAGGAAATGCAGGGGTCATAGTGAAGATAATCTAATGCACTGACGGTTTAATTAAATGTAAACAAGCTGTGTTCTTGTTAAAAACTCGCAGAAGTAGCTGAAACCTGTTTTTCACATGTCACAAAACTATTTCAAAGTCAATACAAATTTAATCATAAACCCCACTAACAAGAAACATAGGAGGAAGGGGTTCCCTGGTGGTGAGGTGGCTAAGGTTTCGGCGCTCTCAATGCTGCAGTTTGGGTTCGATTCCCAGCCAGGGAACTAACCCCCCCAAAAAAGGAAAAAGAAAAAAAGAAGCATAGGAGGGGCATATTTTGACATGTTGTTTTTCTCCTCTTTTCTCATTAGCCAGAAAATGTTTACACCTAGAAAGGGAAGGATTAGATGCTTTAAACCCTTAAATATCACTCAAACTTTGCATATAAAAATACCAGGAAATAAAAAATTTCAACAATTACTTTTCCGTAAACAGTCTTTCAAAATAAGAGTGTATTTCATTTAATCTGTATTTTTATTTTTAAAAGTCCTCACAAAAGTCTCTTAATACGTTGCAAAACTTATAAAAACAAGGTTGTAACTCTCCAGAGGGTGTGTGCTAGGACACTTAGGGACCCTCCCCTGAAGTCTAACGTCACTGTCCGCTCAGGGACACCCCATACCCCACTACTGTTCAGTACTATTGAGGCCATGGGGCTTGTTGAAATTCGTTAAAAACATGGGGAATAACCTCTGGGGAAAAGACTTCTCCGGAGAAAGGAGAGGGGAGATGATGAGAAGCATTATTGAAGGTATGTGTGTTCCAAAGTTAATTTGGCTGTGTTATGACATCACAGTTCTTGCGGGAACTGAAACTTGCTTTAGTCTTAGACTTGGAGAGGCTCGTCAAACTAAACGCTTGTATATGAGACACATGCATAGAAAGAAAAACACAGGAGACAAATGGCCCTTGATTTGGGGGAGGATATAGTCCAAGCTGGGGGAAGGGTGAAGGCATTTGAGCTGTGAAGCTCAGTCCTAACTCTTCCAGAGAGTTCTGCAGTCCCCTACATCTGTCTCTCGGCTGCACAAACAGTGTGTGACACGTAAGCCACTGCAGTGTCAAGCTGGTGACAGTCCTGAGGCTCTCAAGTATTTATCAGCTCAGTAGGTCAAACATCTGCAGATACTGGCGGAGCAGCAGTAAGCCACAGAAGCAACAGCTGTCCCCCTGGAAGGTGAAAAGGGGGTGGGGGCGGGAAGGGGGCAGGGGGAACACTGTGTGTTCAAAGTTCAAAGTTCAAGTCTCAGGTTCCCACCACTAAAACAGTCCTTTTCTTTGTTAAAATAAAGGATTAGGCCTGGTCAGCAAAGAACACACACACACAGAAATGTAAATGTCCTTTTAAAACTGAGCTCCGGAATCAGGTGAGGTATGTGTGTGCTCGTTTTATTAGCAGTTTTCAAATGACATAATATTCCTCAGTTAGCATCTAAGGCAAAACAAGCCTTTTCTATGTTACGGTCTGAATTCTGCTTACTAAACCACCAGTACAATGACAGAATTTGAAATACATTATAAAAATCATTTTTAATAACAAAGTATCACCAATTTAGCTAGAACAGATACGTATTGGAGAGCTTAAAAAACATAATTTTAAGGAATTTAGCGTACAAATGTATTCACAGGGAATGCTTGTAGAGATAATTTCAGAATCTGAATAATAGAGTTTGAAGGCCTCCTTCCCAGTAAAGGCAGTACTAAAAGGACATTTATAGCACAAAATGCATATATTACAAAAGAAGAATGCACTAAAATCAATAACCTAAGTTTCCAACAGGAAGCTGGGGAATGAAGAACAACTTAAGCCTAAAGCAGGTAAAAATCACAGAGCACGTTCTGTCCATTGTGGAGTCAAAGTGGAAATCAGTAACACAAAGACAACAGGAAAAGCTCCAAACGTGAAAACTGAACAACACAGTTCTGACCTTTCTGACCCATCAGTCAAATGACGACTTTCTCATGGGTTAAAGAGGCAGTCTCAAAGAATAGAAAAACTTAACATGAACTGAATGGAAATGAAAAGTACAAACAAATAAAAAAATTGGATGCATAGGAAAGCAATGTTGAGAAAGAAATTTATACTAATATGAGAAATGTTAGAAAAGGTCTCAAACCAATAATCTAAACTTCTATCCCAAAGATATATTTTTAAAAAAGAGCAAAATAAACCCAAAGCAAGCAGAAGGAAAAAAAAATAATTAAAAGGAGAAGGCAATGAAATACAAAGTTTCTCTAGTATTAAGAAGATTCACTCGAATAAAAAAATAATAAAATTAAAAAAAAATTCATAAAATTGATAAATCTCAAGCAAGACTGACAAATATAGAAAGAGACAAATTGATGTAAGAAATGATACAGGTGATATCACTACAGATCCTGCAGTCATTACAAAGATGTAAAGGAACCCTACGAACAACTTCATCTTCACAAATCTGTGACCTGAGAAGAAACAGACAAATTGCTTAAAAACTACAAACTACCCAAACTCAACCAATATGAACAAGCATCACTTCTGAGATTTTCTTAACTCAGGAAATTATGTAAATTGTTATTAGACACTTTGTATTACCTTAATTTTTTAAAATGGTGGTTAGGGCCTTTAATTTTTTAAGAATTGAAGATGGTTAGAATTCTAGTTCAGATAATCTGCTACACCAGAATGTATGCATTTGTATAAATCACAATGGAAACAAAACTCTGACACAAAATGATGCTTTAAGTGGCAAGTGCATTTTTGAAGACCAGCTAACTAAACTCTCCAATGGTTTTAAAGATAATTATATTAAATGAAATCACTCATAGAAGTGGTACCACAATCACTGAATTTTTAAAAATGAAGGTTCTAAGCAAAACAATCCAACTCCATGGAGATGTGGGATTTTCACTTACTGAATGTTAAGGCTCATTGGATCATCATTCACACTTGATGCATGCTCAAGGGGCTAGGTGGGCAACCTGGAGCTTTCTCATCTGTGCTACAGAGAAATCCCAAGTCTGTGAACTATTTACTTTTGGGAGACTCATCTGATAACTACTGTATCTTCCTGTTGCAGTAGTGATCTAAGTTGTTACAAGTCCACCAACATGTCTACCGTCTTAAGAATGGACTTGTGGTGGTTAGGGCCTTTAAAATTCCAGAACTGTGCCACCAGAGGTGTGACCATTTTAGGGAAGATACTTTGAGTTAAGCAATAAACTCTACAGTTAGGAAAGAGATGCTGATAAATTCTACAAAGAACATTAGACATGACATTTCTTCCTTAAGAATCTGAGCATATTTATAGGCAAGGCAGAAGAAAGAGCATTTCAGCTTACTTTTATAATACAGAAATACAAATATTCTAAAAAAATAAATCACAATGTTGTTGGCACATATTGGATGGAGCCCATGATAATCATAAGAAATGTGGTATTTGCTTCGCAAATGTGTTGCCAGATTAGAAACAAAAAGCATATCCTTGACTCATACAGAAATTCAAGCTAAAAGAAAAATCATATTTATTAGAGTTGATCAGATAAATGTATTATCTGATACATGTACTAACTGATGGGAGAATCAGCTAATAATATGTTGTATCTACTTGTTACATTTATGTTAATAGCAACTGTCTCTCATGAGAAGATTCTACATGCAGAACCAGAGACTTAAATATTAAATAGGACAACTTGGTCAGTTGTCCATGCCTTAGAAATTTAGGACTGAGATATGTATGGACAGAGAAGTATCAGGTAGTTTGGTACTTGGTACAATACCTAGTACGGAGTTCGGGCACATAGCAGATGGTCAATACATAATTGTTGGGTGATACAATGAGAAAGAAACAGTTAAGAACAACTTACTTAAATCTGTTGAAGAATACTTTAAACTATTTTAAAAATATATTACAAAGCTACAGTAATCCAAACAATATGGTACTGGCACAAAGACAGATATATAGACCAATGGAACAGAATTGAGTCTAGAAATAAAACCACACATACAGTCAACTGATCTTCCACAAGGGACCAAGAATACACAATGGGAAATCAGGTGGTGTTGGGAAAGCTGGCTATCCACATGCAGAGAATGAAAATGAACCCTTATCCTACATCATAACACAGAAAAATCAACTCAGAAGGGATTGATCTAAATGTAAGACTTGAAATTATAAAACTCTAAGAAGAAAACATAGGGGAAAAACTTCTGGACATTGGTCTTGGCGATGATTTCTTAGCCATGACATCAAAAGTACAAGCAACAAAACCAAAAATAGGTAAGTGGGACTACATCAAACTAAAAAGCTTCTGAATAGCAATAGAAACAATCAACAAAAGGAAAAGGCAATTTATGAGATGGGAGAAAATTCCCGTCCCACTGTTAATACTGGAGGCACGTAACTTGCCTGGATTTACAGGTTCATGGCTAGAAGGGAGTTCTGTCCCAGGAAGAATTATACCTGAGTTTCATCCATACCTGATGTTGGTGTTTAAGAAGAGATTTTTTTAATTTAATAGTTGATGCTGGAATGGGTTAAGATTTTGGAGGTCTTGAGATGATGTGAATTTATTTTGCATGTAAGAAGGACATGAATATTTGGAAGACTGTTGTGGCTTGAATTGTATTCCCCCAAATTCATAGGCTGAAGTCCTAACCCCCGTAGCTTACAATGTGACTGCTACTGACTGAATTGTGCCCCTCCTACTCCCTCAAGTTCATATGTTTAAGCCTTAACCTCCAATGTGATGGTATTTGGAGATGAGGCCTTTGGAAGTTAATTGGATTTAGGGGAGGCCATGAGATTCGGGCCCCAATGATGGGATTAGTGCCCTTACAAGGAGAGACACCAGAGAGCTTGTGCACACAAGCTTAAATTCTGTCACAGTCTGTCATGGGAGGCAGCAAGAACGAGGCCATTTTCAAATCAGAAAGAGAGCCCTCACCACAACTTGATCATGTGTGCCCTGATTTCAGACTTCAGAATGGTGAGAAAATAAATTCTGCTGTTTAAGCCACCCAGGCTGTGGGATTTTGTTACAGCGCCTGAGCAAAGTAATACAGTCACCTTATCTGGAAAACAGGATCATCGCAGGTGTATTTGCTTAAGTTAGGATGAGGTCATTTAGGGTGGGGTCTAATGCAATGTCACTGATGTCCTCATAATACGAGGAAACTTGGACACAGAGCCAGACAGATATGGAGGGAAGGCGATGGGAAAGAGATGGAGAAAACGGCCATATGCACACGGAGAGGCCTGGAACAACAGATCCCTCCCTCACAGCCCTCAGAAGGAAGCGATCCTACCAACCCCTTCCTCTCAGACTTGCAGCCTTCAGAGCTGTGAGACACAGATTTCTGTTGTTTAAGTCACCCCGTTTAGTGGAATGTGTTTCGTGGCGGTATCCCTAGCAAACTCACACAATGCTTCTGAAAACCTTGGGCAGCCTGATGTCCTCCTGGGAAACCCAGAACTTGTGAGAACCACACATGTGTGGGAAAATAACCCTCTATGTTGATGCTCTCCATTTTAATAAATGATCAATAAATTAGGGGAGTGAAAATCTGCGATGTCTGTAAGGATTGAAAGTCATGAATACACTGGCCAGTCTTCTCCACTATAGATATCAGCAGGTCTGGGTACTTACTGTTTATGCAAAAATACTGTAATTTCTTTTTACTTCACTCTGTATTAAATTTAGATTGGAACTAACACTTGGATATGCATAACACTTGTATGGGACTTGGCATTTTAGAAGAATATTCAATATGTTCTTTTAAAATAACGCCAGATGTCTGCACCAATTCAGATACTGGCTGATACAATGTATTATTTTATGACAAGCAACGCAAACTGAACTAAATATACTAGAAAACTTAAAAAGTTATTATGAAGACCTTTTAGAGTTTATGACATTAAAAATATTGATTTTATTTTCAGCAATAAGCTACTGAGATTCAAGCACTTGGTTTTCAGTTACCAAAAAAAGGACTTTAAAGACTATGGTAGAAATTGAAGTCAATGCTCTTAGTACAATCTCCATAGCAACACGGGAAGGAGCAAAGTCTGGTGGACCAAATGAAAGCCACAAACTCTCAATTTCAGACCCTAGCATTAACTCACCACAGAAGGCCATGTTTATGTCTTGGCATTTCATCTTTGCTATAAACACAAGCACTTCTGGCTTTGTTTAACAAAAGGGCATTGTCTAAGCCCTGTGTACTGGATACATGCATTTTATTAAACTAATACTATTATATTTATGTTCTGAAATAAGATAATTCATACTGAATTTCCAAGTTGTGATATAGAAATAAGTAGCAGTAAATGGAATATACAAATACTGAGTAACTTCCCTAAATTCCATATAAAGGTAACACAAACATGACTTAAACTGAAGGACCTACTTAATTTTCACAAATTAATTGCCTTGAGGAAAAAAAGTTTATCTTTTTAAAGAGGCATGTAGAATTTTATCAGCTACTAACAGAGCATTCGGACCATACTGAATCATTTTCATTTCTTTAGTAAGGAAAATGTCTTCTAGAGGAAATTATACAATAACAACACATTAGGATTTTTAGTATAGATTAATGTATTGGTTGATTTTCCTACGATATTACAAATATAAAATTCATTTCCTAAAATCACACCTGAAAAAAAAAGCAATTTTAAAAAGTCTCTGAGCTACATTAATCTTCACAATGACCTTATTAAATAGATATTATGATGCTCATTTTACTGATGAAAAGATGAAGGTCAGAAAAATGAAGTCATCTGCCCAAGGTCTCCCAGTGGAAGAGCCATGATAAGGGTCTACGCACTTGACTGCCATGCTAGGCTGCTGCTTGTGGACGTGTGTATTTCATCTGTTAGTCCTGTTCACGTAGTAACACACTCAGACGCCGCCTCCGTCCTTTTCACTCCAACTGAAATGGAATCCCACTAAATTCGGTGCTCTGATCACCTACGATTAGAAGCAGCAAATAGAAAGGTTTGGAGGAGGGCTTCTGCAGGGAGGCACAGTAAACCAGGAAACATTAAAACTACAGGAAGTTGAAAGAGGAACTGAAAGTATAGCAAAATGAGATTATTCTGGATTAAGAAAAAGGTAGATGCAGTTTGGAGCGTGCGCGGGTAGAGACGGAAAAGGTAACTAACATCGCTGAGCACCCCTCACGTGCCAGGCCTCTGCCTCCCTATCTGCTAAGCCTCAGGATGGCCCTGCCCAGCAGGCTGTCCTGTCCCCATTTCAAGGCTCACGGGGGGCAGCACCCTGCCCACGCACGCTCTCATTCTATAAAAATGATTACAAAGGAAACACTTCTTAGCATTGAATAGAGGTAACAAGTTATCTGGGAAATTTTCTAACACAAAATACCACGTTTGATGGATAAGTGAGGTATTATATTATAGAGCTTTTTTTTTTTTAACTCTGAAAAGTGCAAACTTAGAAAATCCTAAATTTAGAAAATCTATAAACTACGGTTGTGCTAATGGGGGATTTTTCCTTTGAGGTCCTATTTTTAATTGTCTGGTATGCTGTTTTTAAACTACGAGTATAGAGTTTTTTACTTAGGAACATTCTTAGTGAATTCAAGGCATTGTGCCAAGAAACGGAGTGGCAAGAGAATGCCATTTGGATGGGTTATAAATTCAAAACAGAAGCGTGCGTGCATGCGCACACATACACACACACACACACACACACACACACACACACACACGCTTTCAGTTAGCAACACCAATTAAATAGAAGGGCTGGGCTGGTCCCCTTCTATAACGAACATTTTGTTCTTACATTCCTTATTGCCTAAAGACGATTGTCAATAGGGGAGTAGCAGGAAAACGCTCCCACAAAGAATGAGCTACAAAATAATATATATAATAAACCTGTTCTGTATATGACCGGAAAGTAATAAGGGAAAGTCCAGTTTCCTGGTGATGCTGAAAATGTGCATTTCTTTCATTTAACTGTATTTCAGGAAGGGCTCTGTGCCCCTGCAAAGCTGCCAACTTAACAATACTTTCATGCCTGCCCTCACCCTCCCCACACTCCCACCCCTTGCCCAGGTTTAGGATTACCCTAGGGGCAGCCCTGCCACTGGCGTCTTCCTCAAGGAAAAGAGCTTGGGAGTAGACAGTTGTAAACATGGCCTTGCTGAACCAGTCACAGTGCCCCAGGGGGCAGCGTAGCAGCTCCAAGAGACTTCTGGGTAATGAGACTGAAGACAGGAAGTTCACATCTGGAACACAAAAGAAAATCACGCACAGTAAAAAACTAAGATTTCCTCAAAGTAGGCTTCTTAAAATATTTCTCTTTGTTACCAAGTCAGTTCAGTTAGTTAAAAGCGCTACATGTTGAAAATTCTGTTATCTGAGACACACTGAATAAAAATGTAACATTATTTAAAAAGAAGATTTTTTTTACATTTTTGATACTGAGAGGAAACCGAAATCTATTCCTTTAAGAGCAACAAGAAGCTGCCCTGAGGTAGAGGCCAGGAAAGAATAAGACCAAATATTCTTCAAGAGCAAAGGTCAAAAAGACACGAATTTACCCAGAGAGGGTTTGCAAACTTCTACAACAGAGAGAATAAAAAAAGGACAGGGACTGAAGACCAAAATGACTTTCATTAAGTTCTTCCTAAATCTACTGGGCATCGGATCAACCAGGCTAAATTATACTTACCCAAAGAAACGAAAAGAGGAAACAAAGAAATTACAGAAAACGCAAAAGTAAAGAGCCCGAGCTTCTCCTCATCTCACTCCCATGAGCTGTCATTCATCACGGCAGGAAGCAGGGTGCTTCCTCCTCCTCCGCTCGGTCTGAGCTACACAAACACCCCAGTGGCCCGGGCAGTGCTGAGGACAAATGTACCCTGGGCTGGCTACTGATGCTGAACATCCAGTACAGAGAGAAATGGTCATAATGAGGTGAAACCCAACCCTCGCGGACTCATCTTTGGGAAGGAAATACAAATTATCTTGTCACCTTCTACGGCTGTGCAGACTCACCAATAAGTATTTCCAAAAATGTAATTTTACTCATAGGTGGATAATGACAATTTTCTGTTCAGTTTTAGACAACAGCTTAGTAGACATTCCTGGGAGGTTAATGTCAGATGTTTTTTTATGGACCCTTTTTTTAAAAAAAGCAAGAACAAGACGTTTAGTAGTTTTAAAAACACTTGAAATGTGTTTTTCTGATGAATATTGCCTAGTGCTTGCTTAAGGCATCTCAGATTTGCACTCTGCAACACCTATGAAGTCCATATACACGGTCCAGATGCTGTCCAAACCGCGAGAGGGCTGGCACGCTGTGCAAATACTGAACAGAGGCTCCTGATACTTCTTCCCCTCTAGGGACATATGTTTCTCGGATGTGAGGAGGCCGTAAGGCAAAAATGTGCTCGGCTGGAAGAGGTACCCAGTGTGGCTTTAAGGATAAGATCTGTGCACATTTTTTCCTACGGAAGAGAGTGCGTCTGCCAGCCTTCTCACTTCCACCAAATCTACATCCCCAAACACCAACTTCCTTCATTTAACCACACAGTTTAACTCGTAACCTCTGTCCGCTGGGACTGAAGACGGTATTTTAATGAATGCTTCTGTGTCTACAGGAGGTGCGGAAGGGATCCGTGCTGACAAATTATTAACTTTTTTTCTTATTAAGAAGTCCCATTGCACAACAGTGTGAATGTACTTACTGCCATTGAACTGAACACTTAATGACTATATTTTACCTTCTGTATATTTTACCACAGTAAAAAAAAATAAAATAAAATAGGCAGAATAAACACAATTCCTAAATTCACTGAATCAGAGGCGGAGAAAAGGAAAAGCCGGGTACCTTTCACGGTGGCGGGGGTGATGCAGAGTCCCCATGGCCAGCTCTGACAGGGGAAGGACGCGGTCACTCTCGGTCCCTATGGCCTTCCCCTTGGCAGGGAGGAACACGTTAGCTGCCCTGATGAAAAGCAACAGCAGCTTCGCCTCGGAAACTTGGACGGGAGCACCGCAGCTGCGGAAAGACACACGTTCTCAGTGGCATTAGCCAAAAGGAAGAAGGTCTATGTGCCAATAAAAATGTGTTAATCAAAATATACATCTAAAATTTTAAGACACTGCTGAATTGCCAGAACTCTTTTCAAAGTGAACAGATGCCATCCTGGGTTCCTTAATAAAACCTGGCACAGAAATCTGAATCCAGCACTTGGGACCGGCTAAATCATTGCTGAGGTCCAGTCACTTCCAGTAAGAACAGACTTTGGAAGATCTTTCCTTCGTAGGATCTACACCACTGGCTTTGTGAGCTCTGTTTATCCTCCTTTGATGACTCTCTCCAAGGTTCTGTGTATTGAAATCCTCAAAATTAAAAGGAAAAAAGGCCACTCTGTTAGGTTGTAATACTTTGCTGAACAGAATTTGTGTGTGGTAAGAAAAAAAACCCTATAATGGTAGAAGATAGCTTCATCAGATCCTTTCATAAACTTCTGGCGAAATACTCTTGGCAAAGCCCATTGAATAAGTGAAGCCACACCCTAGTCCCTGCAACCACTCACCACCGGCAGGCAGAGAGGCCCTTGTCCCTTTAGTTAGCTACAAGGTGACCAAAATGCAGGAAGTTGATCTCATTCTACCTCCTGTCTGAGACCACTGGGTGACCGAAAGTCTTCACGCTTTTCTTCTCTAAGGACACACAGGTGCCAGCACACCTGGGCTCTCCAGACATAACATGGGACAGTCTCTCTAACCTCAGCTAGAAATGGGCCATGAAGGAGAGGTCGCAGGACGGGAAGGCAGAAGCACCTCTGGCTCGTTTGTTTGTTAGAAAGTTCCTTTATTTGCTCATTCCTTCCATCAGAAAATGTTTTCTGAGCACCTACTATATGCCAGTTAGTTAAGATACCTAAATTTAAAAACAAAACAAAACAAACAAGATGGCCCCCTTCCTTGGAAATGTAATAATTACAATACACTGGTACTAATGGTGGGTCAGAGAAGACAGAATGAGAGATTCTCTGTCCAGGGAATTAGGAAAAATTTTACAGAGGAGACAGTATCTGACCTAGAACTCAAATGGCTTCACTCACCCAATTTCTCCACCCAGCTCAAGAAAAAGAACTTCAGAAGGCCACTCTGAGCACCCCTACCCCAAAGGGAACCACTACTCCAAATTCTAACATTATAGTTTAGTTTTGTCTTTTTTCAACAGCATTGAAGCATTCTGTGTCTGGGCCCTTTTTTAACGTATTTCTGGGATTCATCCATGCTGGCGTATACCATATTTGATTCACTTTCATTGCTATGAAGTAATTGATGTACAGTTGGGCTGCTTCCAGGGTGGGGCAATGAGGGACATTTTTGAGTATATTATTTGATGCACAGGAGCATATAGGTACATATGTAAGATCGGAATTGGGCGTATTACAGTGAGGAGAGACAGACCATAAAGAGACGCATATGTGATGACATGGAATGAGAGGGGAGTGACAGCTGCACCAGTGTAGACATAGCATAAACAAAGAAAGCCTTTCTGAGGAGGTGACATTCGAGCAGAGACTTGACTGAAGAGAAGAGCTGAGTCAGGGAAGAGGAACTAAGTCACAGTCTGGTAGGCGCCTTAAATTGAGGACAAGGAACTAAGAGTTCAGGGAATCCAAAGCAGCTAGAATGAGAGAACATCAGAGAAGAGAACTCCGGAGATCTGCAAAAGATCCCCCTTGAATATTCAGATTAGGACTGATCAGCATGTGCATGTGAGGAGACCCCCAAGGCTGGAGAAAGAACCAGATAAAAGGATTAAAGGTGACAGTGCCCCAGCACTCACACAGGATTAGAAAACAGTGCTTGAATTAAAACAAACAAACAAACAAACAAAAAAAAACAGTGCTTGGTCTTATCAGTCAGATTTGAATGAACTTCAGAGTTCAAGAGGCATTAACTAGAGTGCCCAAAGGGATTTTATCCCAATCGTGGGGAATAATTAGCACTAGACTGAACACCATTCCATTCCTATCTAACAAATCCTAAAAGCCATATCAGAAAAGATCTAACTGCTTCTGATGAATTAAATAATGTCCCAGAACATTCATCAGAAACAGATGAAAACAAAAATGTCCAGCACTCAGCGTGGTAAAATCCACACTTCGTAACATTCAACCAAAAATAACCAGGCTTTCCAATAAGCAGGATAATATGGCCTATGATGAGGAGAAAAATTATGCAATTGAAACTAACCAGAAACTGATGGATGTTAGATCTATAGAAAAGGTCATTATGATTATGATTATAATTATAATTATTGGTTAGAAGAACATGCTACATATATAGCCCCTGCAAAGAAACTAGAAATAAGAGATCAAATTAAACGATGTAAATAGAAGAAAATAAATAATAAAGATTATCAAGAATATCAATGATGTACAAAATAGGAAGATAATAGAGAAAAATCAATGAAAACAAAAGCTGGATTTTTGAGAAGACCAATAAAATTGAAAAATTTCTAACCAGACTAATCAGAGGGAAGACACTAATTACCAATATCAGGAATGAGAAGGGGAGACATTTTCCAATTTCCAAAGATAATAAAAAGGTAAATAATAAAAAAAATAGTAAAAAGGCAACTTTATGCCAATACAAAGTCCTTGAAGGACAAGAATTACCAAAGCTCATTCAAGAAATAGATGAGATGAGGAGCCCTGGACTTATTAAAGAAGTTGAATTTGTAGTTACAAGGCTGGGATACTTCCCAACTCATTCTTTGAAGCCAGCATTATCCTGATACCAAAAGCAGACAAACACATTACAAGAAAAGAAAAACAAAAGCCAGTATTGCTCATGAGCATAGCTAGAAAAAATTTTAGCCAATTGAATTCAACAACATAAAGTCACCATGACTAAATAAAGTTTATCTTACTAATCAAGATTACATTGACATTAGAAAATCAATGTAATTCACCATATTAAAACCTAAAAAAATAGGGAGTTCCCTGGTGGTGTAGTGGCTAGGCTTCGGTGCTCTCAATGCTGTAGCCTGGGTTCAGTTCCCAGCTAGAGAACTACCTGCCCCCCCAAAAAAGACACCTAAAAAATAAAAACCATATAATAATTTCAATAGATGCAGAAAAAGTGTCTAACAAAATTCAACACCCATTCCTAAAAAAAAAAAAAAAAAAAAAAAAGTATCTCAGCAAACCAGAAACAGAAGAACATTTACTCATTCGATATATCTATGAAAAACAACAGTTAATATTATACTTAAAGCTGAAAGATTGTTTTCCCCGTAAGTACGGCAAGACATACCTGTGTGTTCTCACTACTTCTATTTAACATTGTACTAGAGCTTCTAGCCAGTGCAGCGAAGAAAAGAAAATAAATAAAAGACAACCAGGTTTGAGAGCAAGAAGTAAAACTATCTTTACTTCCAGAAGACATGGCTGTATATGTAGAAAGTTCAATAGATTCTACAAAATAACTAATGGAATTAATAAATGAGCTTAGCAGGTTTGGAGGATATTAGATATATGGTAGCAACAATCAATTGGAAATTGAAAAAGTTTTCAATATCACATACAACAGTATGGAAAATAGGAAATACTTGGGGATAAATCTGGCAAAAGATGCATAAAATTTCTGCACTGAAAACTACAAAATACTGCTGAGAATGAACACATTTCTTGTGACCAAAGTTTGGAAGACTCAATATTCTTAAGATGTTAATTCTTCTCAAATTGATCTATAGGCCAATGTAATAAAAATCACAGCAGGTTTTTTTAAAAAATATAAACTGAAAATCTGATTCTGAAAGATATATGGGAAAGCAAAACAACTAGAACAGTCAGTTTTGAAAAAAAAAATTGGAGGACTAATACCACATAATTTTAAGATTTATTGTAAAACTACTGTAATCAAGATGACATGGTATTGGTATTAAAACAGACAGATCAATGGAACGGAAAGAATGCCCAGAAATAGACTCACACATATCTAGACAACTAATTTTTCAACACAGGTAAAAAGGCAATACACTGGAGAAAGAACACTATTTTTAACAAATGGTGCTAGAACAATTAATATGTATATGCAAAAAAAAAAAAAGAAGAACTCAACCACAGCTTGCCTCATATACAAAAATTAACTCAAAATAAATCATAGACCTAAATATAATGCTAAACCATTAAAAATTCTGTAAGACAACATGTGAGTATTTCTGTGGGTTAGAAAGATACTACTCTTATAACCATTTACGAAAATAAGAAAAATCTAAATTTTACTTTATAATTATTTCTTTCCTAATATGGAGAAAATGAAGATGATAGGATCATATCCAAAATGCTATTATGTCATGAGGTCACTACGTAAGACTGGAAACATAGGCAAACACATAAATGATTCATTTCATGGTATACTACAATACATGGTGTGATGACTAAATTTTTTTTATCAACTTGGTTAGGCCATTGTACCCCGATATTTGCTCAAACACCAGTCTAGATGTTGCTGTGAAGGGATTTTTAAAAATGAGATTAACATTTAAATCAGTAGCCTTTGAATAAAGCTGATTACGCTCTATAATGTGAGTGAGCCTCATCCAATCAGTTGAAGGCCTTAAGAGTAAAAGACTGAGGTCCCCCAAAGAGGGACATCTGCCTCCAAACTGCCTTCAGACTCAAGCTGTCACATCAACTCTTTGCTGGGTCTGCAGCCTGCCCGACAGATTTCAGACTCACTAGCCCTCACAATCATATGAGCCAATTCCTTAAAATATTTAATAAATCAATCTCCCTCTCCCTCTCTGCCCCCTCATCCCATCCTATTGGTTCTGTTGCTATGGAGAACCCTGACTAATACACATGGTAAAATAATATCATTTGTTCCCAAACTTTATAGCCACACTGTAGCATGAGAACCCATTGTTTTACAGCAAAACCATGAAACAATGAAAATGTAGGGTAAAATGCAAGCAAGTCTTTCGTGAATATTTACTTCATGCTGGTATTGCCTTAACAGCTGCTGCGTTTTAACAGCCAATTGTGGACACTGCCCAAAGAATTTAACAGTACAGAGCAACAAATAAAGCTTTAGAAAACGGAAAACCAGATTTTTCCTAACACTTTGCTCGCCTCCAATAATTAAAAAGACAGGTGTCTGGCTGAAAACTACAAAAAAGGTTCACATTAACGAGTGGATCCTCATTTTATATAGGGTCTAATTACCCTCTGACAATTCTTTTAGCAGAAGTTCCTATTCTTCACCACTGGGGATAAGGAGCTAATTAAATCCATTTTACCATCTAGCTATTAAATGCCTTCTCCACTTAATACTAGAGAACAGCTATGTAGAGTGCAGGCTGCGAGGGAGGGATTCACGTGAGTTAGGGGCCCTTTGGCGGGTCATGGCCAACCTCCTTCAACCTCACCCTGACTGTAGGAAATGATGCAGAGGAAAGGTATTTTCTGCTCTAAGGAGCTCTTAGAGGTGCTCAAACACACAGATGGTTCAAGACCAAGTGGGAGAGGGAGGCAGTATACGTACCCCAGAGGTTAAGAGTACAAACAATGAAGCAAGATAACTCCACCTCTGAGCTTTGTGAGCTGAGACAATTCATCTCTCTTAGCTTCTGCCTCTTCATTTCTAAGACGGGGATGATACCACAAGGATTGCTGGGAGGATTATATGCAATATGCAAATAAATCAACAAGCACACTGCCTAACAATAGGTTAAGTAATGTTTACAGCTGTGCTTTCTTTTATTAGAATAATAAATGATTCTTTTGATAATACACATACAATACATGTGTGATGGTTGAATTTTTGTACCACCTTGGCTAGGCTACAGTAATCAAACACTTGGTCAAACAGCAGTCCAGATGTTGCTATGACAGCATGTATTGTTACAAGCTAAGATTAGCATGATGATACTCCAGGAAAGGGAGCAAGAATTCAGCTCTGTGAATGCTCAGGGCACGTGGGTTAAACATTTCCCACTGGCTGGAATGTTGGGTACATGGGAGAGAACGGCAAGTGGGAGAGAAGGCTGGAAAGGTATCTGCTTTGAAAGCTAAATAAGCATGAAATGAACTGTTAGGAAGGACGAATGGAAGCTCCATGACAGATTTCAGTTTACCGCAAAATGAAATAATTATTAATTGGCAATTGTTAAGCCTTGGCATCTTTGAGTTCTTACTATTTTTTATTATTTTAGGTTAAATGCTGACATGGTTACAAAAAGACTGTACAATTGAACCCTTAAAGTGGGTTATTAAAATGAGTTGAAATCTGTTATAAATGTTAGTACCTTTGGCTTAGTTACATAGCTAACATAACAATTATCACACAATTTTCTTTCGACTCAATGTTTTCAGAGCTGCCTTTCAACACTTAACCCTAACCAAGCTAAATGAATAGTGACACCATTTTGCCACTAAGATCATATTCCAGAAAATGTATGTGATTTAGAAAATTAATTTATATGTATTTTCACACTTATTATTCCACCTAAAAAAGTGCTATAAGATATGTGATGGAAAGAGAAGTCACATTAGGTGATGAACTTATTATACAACAAGTTTACGATGCACTATAGCATTGTATGCCTAAAACCTACGTAATCCTTGCTAACAGATGTCACCCCAATAAGTCTAACAATAAAAAAAAAAGAATAAAGTGCTATAAGAATTAAATTCTCTGACCAAAAGCACCTAGGCAGCTATCTTTTATCCTTCAGAAAGTCCACTCTCATCTACATGCTCATTATTATGAAAACTACTATCAGATTTATCCTCTTTTTTAGCAAAAAAAGGTTTTTTTCAGCTTAAAAAGTTTTCTTTTTTTCTTTTTCCCCTGCTTAAAGTAACAGAGAGAGGTAAAATGCAAAGAGAGAGGAAAGAAACTATGCCACCAGGAGAGAATAAGCCTGGGACTGGATGAAGGGTCTGTCATCTTGGCAGTCTCCTTTAAGGTTTAGATTTGTTACATCTGAGAATCCATTCATTTTGCTTTCATTCTTGAAAGGTATTTTTGCTGGTTGCTAGGTTGACTGTTTTTTTTTTTTTCTTTAGCACTTCAAAAATGTTGTTCTACTGTTTTCTTGCCTTCAACATTTCTGATGAGACGGTAACAGTCTTTTGAACCATTCCTCTGTATATAATTTGTCATTTTTCTCTGGCTGCTTTCAAGATTTTCTTTTTATCTTTGGTTTTCAGCAGCTTTGCCCATGTCGGGTTTTCTTTGTAATTTACACTACTTGGGGTTTGCTGAGCTTCTCGAAAATGTAAATTTATGCCCTTCCTCATATTTAGGAAATTTTCGGACATTATTTCTTCAGTTTTCTTATTGTTGCCCCATTCTCTGTCTACTCTTCCTCTGGGATGCCAATTATACTTATATCAGGGTTTTTTGTATTATTATCTAGCATTTTTGTTTTCAATCTTTTTTTCTCTGTATTTTTCAAACTGAAACATTTCTATTGATCTGCCTACAAGTCCACTGACTTTTCCTCTGTTACGTTCATTCTGTTATTCAGCCCATTAAATAAAGTTTTTATTTTAGATATTCTATTTTTCAACTCCAGAACTTCCACTTGTTTCTTTTTTATAGTTTCTAGTTTTATGGTCTTTTCAGTCATTGCAAACTTATTTTTATTTACTTCATTGAGAATAGTTGCTTTAAAATCCATGTCTGTCAATTCCAGCATTATGGGTCGTGTCAGGTTGGTGTCTGCTGGCTGTCTTTTCCCTTAAGACCAGGTCACATTATACGTTATGTAATCCTGAGTAGTATCCTGAATGTTGTAAAAGTTATACTGTGGAGACTCTGGATTCTGTTATATTCTTCTAAAACTTAAAAGGAATGTTACTATTTTTTATTTTTACTTTTTTATATTTTTTATGTGGGTAGTTCCCTGGCTGGGAATCAAACCCAGGCAGCAGCGTTGACAGCGCCGAAGCCTAAGCCACTACACCACCAGGGAACTCCAATATTTTGGTTTTAGTAAGTAATTACTTCATTGTAATCAAACTGTAAACTCTGTCTCAAGTGAAATCACACTTCAGATCTTTTGTCTGTAGCTTGGCTATTTTGTGTACGCCCCATGGAGGCATGGTTCAGGTATTGAATATTGCCTGTTTTGGTTGCATAGGCAGCCCCCACATAAACATGGACTGTGATCTAAAGAATATTTTTTAGTCTACAGGTTTAACTCAGAACTCAGAATGCATTTCTCACATAAACAATTCTGTTACCTTGAGTGGTTATATTAACGAACCACTTAATCACGTCATTTCAGCACTTTGTACCCAAATCCAACTATAATTGCTTAGTTATATAAGAAAAGCAAAAGCAGCGGTTTGGTTTTCTTTCTCTTCATCTAATGAGGCAACTGGAAAAATAACTGGTAGAAGATCAGCTTTACCATTAAGTTCTCCTGAGTAAGCAAATGTGCCAACTACCATTCTCTAAAATTCTAACGTGGAGGGACTTCTCTTTCTGGGTAAAATATAGAAGAACTGAGGACAGTTACTCTGGTCGTAACAATAAGAAAAACCCAGATAAAATACAAGCCATACTTTCCCATGAGGCTCGAAAAGAACAGTGGCTGCAAGGAATTGGTGGGGGACAGCCTTCAGGTCGGCTCCCGTGATCCCCTGCTCCTGATAGTCACTCCCTCGTGTAGGCTCCTCCCACAAAGGACACAGGTGGTCTATGTAACCAATAGGATGTAAAAGAAATGACAGTGTGTGACTTCAAGGCTAGGTTATAAAAGCTAGTCCTGTGCTCTAAATTTCCATCACTCTACCGCTCTGAGTTTATTTTTGTATTACAGTTATTTTTGTTTATTAGGATAAACACCTAAATTATTTTTGCCTTTTTCACAATTCTTAGCATAGTGCTGACTTGCTAATGCTCAATAATTACTTGACAAATAAATGAACATACTCGTATAATAAGGAGATGCTAACTTTACTCACATTTCCATGAATATGGAATATAATTTTGTGAGACATCTGAGATTTCCTTGAAACTGTTCAATATCTGTTATTTGCTATTTTTAGTACCTGCTTATACATCTTACACAGATACGCAATTCTCTATTTTCCTTCTGGAATGTGAATTACGCACGTGTCCGATTTTTTAATATTGTGTCCAGGTCCCTAAAGCTGTGTTTATTTGGTTGTGCTGCTCTTGTCTCTTGGGCCTTTAATCTATAATTGTTTCAGAGACAGTACCATACAACAGAAGCTACTGTGTCCTTACATTCCAGGCCCACATCTGGGCTGGACACCACCTGGATAGCAGTGGAAAAGCCAGCGTGCCTGATCGTGGTTCTCAGCTTCAATACCCTCTCCTTAAAGGGAATTAGCACCCATTTTATCCAATTATTTATCATTCATTTGGATCCCTGGCTAGAGTAGAAGGTCGGCAAGGGCAGGTACTGAATTATTTTGCTCATCACTGTATGGCCATTGTCTAGATGGTGACCAAGCAGAGCACCTGCTCAATACTCACTAAACGAACGAGTGAACCAAATTCCTTGTTAAGGATTTTCTAGGCCACAAATACCCTTTTGCTCTTTATATTAGGTTTATCTCAGAACCTTGTTCTAAGCCTTAACCTTCCTTTCCCCTTTGACTTGAAGTGGGGGAGTCCCTCTGCACATGTTCAACAGATAAAAGAGACAAAAGACGATGGGGCTGTCACTCTGCTGCCAAGCCTTCAGCAGTCACCATCTATTAGAATTCTGAGTGTGTTCTGCCATAAAATATTGTGTAAGTGAGTATAATTTGGGGGTTGCAAAATGGGTTACAGGACCTTTTAATGAGATGTCGGGGAATATAACCACCAGAATTGCTTCTATGAGAAATGCATTCTGAGTTAAAACAACAGACTAAAAATGCCTTTGGATTATAGTCCATTTGCTAAGTGGAACTGCCTACACTCCAAAAACTACTAATACTAGACAACTGTTTGATAATCTCCTTTTAATAATGCATTTATTTATTTTCTTATCACTGCTACCAAAGGAAGATGTTAATAATAATAAAAAAAGTAGACTACTAACTAAAAATCTGCATATTTTGCCCTACAATTTATGTTTCCAAAGATTTGGAGCGCTCATAACATTCAGTACCTCCGTTACCAGATACCAAGTCAAGGATTAAAAAATATCTCTCCATTCTGAACAAACAGAACTTTCTGGCAGTCAATAACATCCATATATATCTAAACACCAAAGCATAACAGAAGGCTCTTTATCAACTTAAGTAAAAGCTATTCCTTAATTATGATAGAAATTAGATTGCATTTCAGTGCATCTCTGGAGGCTATTTGGTATGAGAAAAACTGCCCTCCCTGTCCTTGGAGATGGCTTGCATCATTCCATGTATCTTGGTGATTGAGGGGATTTTACTCACCACTTGGAAAAATTAGGCTACATTACAGATCCTTTAAGAACTCATTCAGATTAATAACTGAGTAGTATCACAGCTGTCACATCAGCTATAGAAAAATCACTGAGCTAAAAAACTCCACCACATATTCTATTATCTCTGCTTCCCAGAAAGTTCTAGAATACATCTATAGGCTTGTATTTCATCATCCTACAAGGCCCTGAACTCATCTAGGGCTCTTCCAAGATAATAAATCGTATTTCCTAAGGGGAGGCCACTACTCCTAGAACAGCTCTCTCTGGAGCAATCACTGCTCAGTGCCCATCCCCGGGAGCCATGCCAGCAGGGGAATGGCTGTCCTCTATGTACACGCTTAATGTCATCCCTTTTTTTGCCAGAACTACATACAGCATGAACTAGGTTATGCAGGGTGTTGGGATTACAAGGAGAGTCAAGCATGCTGGCTAAGCAGCCTCAAAGGTGCTCTAAGCATCCTTTGGCTACTTAAAGGAGGAAGGGAGGTCAGCCAAGGCAGGTTCTGGTAGCTGAGTTATCCTAGATTAACCCCAGAGCAGACTGGGTACCACTTTAAGGTGGATCTGTCCCACTGTTGCAGAGGAGGAGCCGAAGCCATCTTTTTAAAAGCCCGACCAAGAGGGAAAGATTATTGCTGCTCTGAAAATAAAAGCCTATCATTTCCCATTAACTGAAACATCTGCTTTGCTTGCTAGAATCACGGTTTCTATGGAGGGACTATTTCAAATGTTGAGTTCTAAATATTTCCAAATGGTAAAGTTTCTAGATACTAGGGCTGTTACTGTAGTAAAATTGTCACTGCGATGGAATGCAGAGAAAGGCCTTTAAATTAATGCTGACACTGCCAGTTTCTGTGACTGATACTGAGTTTATAATTACATGCATGCACTCATTTTTCTTGACTGAAAAGTAATAAGCAACGTACTGACTGAACTCACAGCTTACTAACTAAACTCAAAGTACAACACTCTAAATTGCTTGCCCAGTATTCTTTGCTTCTATAGGTATTTGGTTTAGCATATCCAGGGTAAAGACAAAATTGAACAGGGCTATCAAAAGCAGTTCATCTCTTTCTAAGTTATATCAGGACCAAATAATGAAATAGAAACAAAGGTAGCAAAAAAGTTGAGCTATGGGATACAATGAGATTGCCTTACCCACTGTACTCAATGACAAACAGAAATCTTCAGACTTTAAAGATACATAGAAAACGGAATTTTTTTAAAATGAAATTACATTGATAAAATGCAAATAAGCTCTCGGCTTAGATTTGCCTTTCAAAGCCCCTAGGGGGGCTCAAAGAAAGATTCTTGAGGTTAGGCAGTGGTAAGAAGTGTGAGCTACTCAGTAATGGAACATGAACAGAGTCTTGGAGTCAGACAGCCTGGGTCAGTTTACAAAATGTGTATCCTCAGTTTCCCCATCTGTATAAAGGGGGAAATAATGCTGGCTCTTAAATTTAGGGAGAATTACTAACAAAGTTCATAAATTATTAGGCAGAATGGCCTTGTCTATTACATGGCAAATACTATTATCCTCATTATTACTAATAAGAGACATACTGGGGAATGTGGCCTACAGTGGGAGGTCAATTAAGAGAAGATTCTCTGCCATGCATCAAAAGGTGCTAAAATTTTTCTACACTTTAATTGCACAGAAAAGGGTTGGAGGCAACAGCCTCTGGAGAGAGTGATTCATCCCCCTGAATCAAGGACACAAAACAGGACATGAGGCTACATGCAAAGATCACAACGCAAAGTTAAATAAAAGGTGCCACTTGCTACTTCTGACACAGTTTGGTCTCCTTTCTTATCCTAGGGAAAAAGGGAAGAGTCGATGATTTCAAATGCTATTTTGTTTAGATCTTATCTTAGGTTTTCAATATTCCAGAAATTTCTTTTTTGCCCCCTGACTTCTTTGTCTGGGGAATGTCATGTTTTAGACAGTCTGCTCATAATGCAATGAATTATCTTCTGTTGAAGCTGAAAGAAAACATGTCAGCTGTGTTCAAATCTATTATACATTGGTCAATACACGTGCAACACCACATGGACATGAGTATTCAACACAGACAAACTTTCCAAAGAACACAATGCCATACAGAATAAGCAAACGCAGTACCGAAATCACATGATGTCGTGGGCTTTGGAGTCAGAACTGAGTCTGAATCCTGGCTTTCCACTCTCTGTTTCATGATGCCAGGGGAAGTGAAATGCTCTGAGCTTGTTATCTCCTCTGTGAAATGGAGATAATGACACAATGTCATAGGCTGTTAGAAGATTCCACAATGTACAGAATGCTAAAATGATGCCTTGCATAATGATTGGGGCTCAATGCATCTTAGCTTTTTACCTTTCTCTCTGGAATATAAAGAAAAGACCACAAAACAGAGCAGAATTATAAAGAGAACCAGGTAACTCTTGCTCTAGCTGACACAGCACACAGCCTGCTGGCGAGGCTGTGACACCTAACACCGAGCAAGGTCACAGGCTGCACACGCAGTGCAGTGACAACCTCATGAGAGCATGCTCTTGGGCAGAAAGCCATCCACTGGCAAAACCTCAAGCACGATGGAATGGCATTTTTAATCATATTGAGGCTGAAATATAACAATTTCCTGCATGAAAAAGCTTTGAGGTATTTCTTCTATTCTTAAAACAGAAAACCTACACTCAGTAATCAACCTCGGAAGAGACCATTCATCTACCAGCTAATGAGCTGCTTTGTTTTCTTTCCCCGGCTAATTTTAATGTACCAATACCTTTCAATAAATATACAGTGCAATAATATTTTTTAAAGTTTCTGTGCAAAAAATGCTCAGTATGTGAACTTTATAAAGCAAGAAAGCTGACCATCTGCATAGATGGTAAAGCAACAAAGAACCTTTTTATGTGGCTTTTTAAAGTGCTGTACTGTGTCTGAAATGTTTTCCTCTTTTGCTTCCAGATTCGCAGATCAAAGTATTGTTACTTAGAAATTAGCAAGAGCTAGCAGTCTTGCACAAACTCCAATTCTTTTTTTTTTTTTTTTAAGTCCAAGGCTCTGGCATATGCAGGCCACATGGCTGAAGATGGAACAGAGAGGATCTGTGTGTTCAGGATCCTGCTTTTTAACTGCACTGTAAAAGCACAAATGACAGCATGCATGGGCCAGAACCAAACGGGCTCTGTTTACTGCAAACTGACCAGTATGAAACGCTTTGATTTTATCAAAAGACGAATGATATATTCTCTTTGACAAAATGACGGGGCAACAGAAACCACAGCATCGAAGCAAAAGACCAAATAGGTTGTTTAGAATGCTCTATCAATGTTACACCAGTTATCGCAGTTCGATTCAGACATATTATTAGTCCTAATTCCATTTTTAATTCCTATAAAATATGGGTTTCTTCACAATAATTTATTGTGTATTCCAAAATAAGTTTTAAATTACCTACATGATGGCTTTAAAAGAGAACTTTTCAACCACTTTTTCAGAATGAATTTTTAAGTGCTAGCTTTTTTAAATACACGCTCCATTAAATCTCTTCCTAATCATATTTTTTCTGATTATTCAATCTTTTCTTTTGTTTTTTTTTTGGGGGGGGGGTAGTTCCCTGGCTGGGAATCGAACCCAGGCAACACGCAGCGTTGAAAGCACTGAAACCTAGCCACTACACCACCAGGGAACCCCCAACTTTTATAAAATAAGATTTCACAGTGAATTATAATTTAATAAGATACTTTATTCAGTGATCATCAACAACTGCTAAATTAAAATAAATTGATTTTAATTAATTTGAACCATTTAAATCTTCCTTTACTGCTGGTTAAAATACTGACATGTCAAAGGGGCTGGTTAGCTCAGTTGGTTAGAGTGTGGTGCTCATAAATATTCAAGTGTCAGCATCTCTAATTGTGTTACCTCACAATTCAGGTAACAAAGAAATTATTACAAGCAATGGACTAGACATTGCGCTTGGAGTACAAAAGTGAAGACACAGTCCCAACCCTTTCTTACAGTCTAGTGAAACAATAAAAATAGTTCATGTCACTTGTGTGCTTGTGTAGTATTTATGAGTGACAGAAGTGTTTTAAAAGGATCTTATTTAATTTTCACAATAGCGCTATGACGTAGGTATTAATATTACCCTGTTATGGAGACTCAGACAAATTAAATAGCCTTTCTAAGCCCAAGATCATACAGCTATTCAATGGTAGAGATGGAATACAAAAGCAGTCTGCCTGCTTCACCATGATGTTAGATAGCCTCTCTCAACAGATCATTTCCATAGAAACGGAATTCTCACATAATGCAGGAAATGATACAATCTAGCAGGCTACACGGGTGTTGTGGGTGCGAGAGGTCGGCCACCCAGGTGTGACATCAGGACACTCTGCCAAGCAGACGAGTGATGAACAAAATGTCCCTTTTCTTCCTTTAAAACCCCAGAGAACGGGTGAGGTTAATCCCAATTTACAGATTTAGGGTTATAGTTTCAAGAAATACCAAGAATTCCTTCTGAGAAGGTCCTAGAGAAGGAGACTGTCCAGCATGGACTCAAGAATTACAAGAGCATACTTATCTTCCAGCCCCGTGGCAGCTAAGATGAAGAGCCAAGTCCTTTCTCTCTGTCTCTCACCTCGAGCTGCCACTCAATGGACTTATATCTGTTTGTTTTCTTCTTCCCCCCAAACTTAAGAACTTTGTTAACAACTATGACTGGTAGAAACCCCAGATGCTTGCTTTAAAGTCAACTGACCGCATCTTTCAGACTTTGCTGTACTTCACATCCGTGTCGATATTTAAAATACTCTAAGTTCCAGGACCAAATTAACAAAAACTTTGCGGGCAAAATTCTGCTCATGGATCTAGCCCTCACAGCACTTACTTTCCTAAATTTCACCTCTGTACTTTTTAAAGAATGAGTAACAGTTCTCTCTCTTTTTTAAATTAATATTTGAGAAAATAGGGTTAACTTTTTCTTATTAATCACTTCCTACCACCAAGACCTACTCCAAAATGCTGAGAAAAATACACTTTTGTCCATTTAAAGCTTACCTACTCTAGGTTAACTTCTGTTTTCAGACATTAACATAGCTAATATAATAATTTAATGATAAAGTCAATAATACAGCCACTCCTCACTTAACAACCTACCTGTTCAACCACTGCTTGGACTTAGAACCAGTTCTCCAGCACAGGGAACCCCCTTTCTTAGTCTTTGTCTCATGCCCCAAGTAGGTCAGTATTCACTACAGAAAGTGTTCGCAATCACGTAAGACTACATACTTCATTTATAAGTGTGGTGTCATGTGAGATCTCTTGAAAAATATATACCTTATGGTGCCACGACATACCACAAAATATCCACCTTTAAGCTCCTCACTTATCAAACAATTCACTCACTGACCTAGTCTAGGAGCGGAACTCAGGTCGTTTAACCGAGGAGTGCCTATTAAATAATCCTATTAACTCCCTAAGAAAAGCTTAAGGAAAGAGCAAAGTCCTGATGTGATGAAAGAGAAACAAATCAGAGGTCGTCATGAAGACAGTGGGAAAGGGCCACATGAGTAAGCAGCAGCAGGCTGAAGAAAATAATTTTTGTTACAAATACTTGCAAAAATAGAGCTCAAAAAGGGGCAACGAAGAACTATTTTCTTAAGAAATACACATTGCAGAGTTATAATTATACTCCTGAAACAAGGTTTTATAGACTTTAATTAATAGACCAATTCTCTCCCCATTTTCTTCCATTGTTAGTTTTTGAACTTTGTTTTCAAGCCTTTCTTTTCACCTTTTTCATTATGCCTTTGATTAGAGATGGAACCTACAAACCTTACAGAACTCGATTTTAGTGGTATGTTTGGGTCCCCTCCTTTTGGGAAGCAGTCATCAAACACAGGAGTCCTCCCACCTCTGGA
This sequence comes from Lyroderma lyra, assembly GCA_004026885.1. Classification (NCBI taxonomy): domain Eukaryota; kingdom Metazoa; phylum Chordata; class Mammalia; order Chiroptera; family Megadermatidae; genus Lyroderma; species Lyroderma lyra. The sequence continues at coordinate 40,060 of PVJL010007173.1, forward strand.
CTTCTGGTCTGTACTGGAACAAACATGTCAGCACTGAAACTTAATTAAGCTACAAAATTCACAAATTATTCCTATTAAACAGTGATCTCAGGCAGGAGTTTTGCAAACTGCAGGTCAAATACATTCAGGGTTCAGTAAAGTACAGTTTACATTCATCTTTAAGTCTCAGATTATGGAGTTATTAACTGGTTTCCATCTAGTTTCCACAGTAGTTTGAAGTTCAAATAGTTCCATTGTGTGAACTTAAACATATTTATTTTCTTAAAAAATCATACATAATTCTTTTACTGACTTTCTAAGCAGATACAGAGAAATAGGAATAAGAAGCAATACAAAAAACAGGTAAACTAACAGCCTTAAATGCTACCAGCAATAAGAGAAGGGATTTCAGCATGGGTTTTGAAAATGCCTAGAAGCTAGTTTCTAAAACTGTACCACTATTTAACAGAAATCATTATTTTTTTCTACACAAGGTATCCAATCCCTACAAAGAAAAACCAATCACAACTACTCCAAAAAACTGGAGTGACCCCCTGTTAAAAGACAACAGGGCCAGTTTTACATCCTTATCAAAGTCACAGTGGACAGTCCAGAGCAGTAATGGAGCTGTCATGTCCCTCACAGCACGTCTTTGTCACCATGAATAACTCTTCCTGAGAAAATGAACACTTCACTACTAAAACGTCCAAGGAACGACTTTGGTTTAGAAACCCAAATAATTTCTTTTTCTTTTCTTTTTTTTTTTTTTTTTTTGCTTTTTGGTATGTGGGTAGCTCCCTGACTGGGAATCGAACCCAGGCCACAGCACTGACAGCGCCAATGCCGAAGCCTTAAGCCACTACACCATCAGGGAACTCCCCCAAATAATTTCTAATTAGTAGGAAGGTATTCTCTACTAACTTTTGGGTCTACTACTTGGTAGTTAATTTATCCATCAGAATATTCTGCAAGTCTCAATGTCACCTACCCAATGCTTTTGGCTAAGAATTCATTCACTGTTTTCTAACTTAACACTCAAAATATCCACCTGCTAATAGGGGTGCAACTTTTGTTCTCTTATTTTCTTACATTTACAGACATTACTAACACACTTTAGCTGACACAGCACTTCCTGGGGGCTAGCTAAAGAGTGCTCTCCCAGTGTATGCATGGGAAACCTCATGGTACTTAGCTCTATTATTGAACATTAAATACATTGTAAACATTACTGAATAATTGAGCTTGTTAATTATGCAAGAGAAACCAGGCACACCTGGGAGAAAGGCCTTAGAGGAAAAAAACCTTTTCTTTGTATTTTCCAACACTTTCAGAAGCCCAGAGATGAGTCCAACTCCATGAGCTATATTTACTGTAAAGAGTGATACTGAATTGACACCAAATATTCCCATTTTAAGGCCTCTTTACATCTCACAGCACTAGGCTTAAGTGGTTAATTTCCCCCTTTCTCTCATGGATAGTCACCACCGTAAATAAAGCTTGTCTGGAGACTCATCTAGCACTCAATTGTCATTGTATTGCTATAACAGGAGCATCTTCCTTTCTTGATGCATCTTTTCATTTTAAAAAGAACAAACTCAAAGAGTGTCAATGGTTTAGGAAGTATTACAAGTGATTTAAATCATCCTTACATAGAGCTTCTGTAGTGGTTTTTTGAAGAGGCTATAATCTGACATTCCTTTAAGAAGCCATAAAAAAACTGCTTTTCTCCTAAGTAAAACTTCTTTTGCAAAAAAACTAAATTCAGTAAGTATTATAGCTCCCCCAAATAAGATTGCTACCTCCAGAGATACTATCGGACCCATTTTATAAACTTTCAAGTGTCTACATTATGCTCACAGAATCATAGTTAAACACAGGTAACTTCTATTTGAAAGTGTGTGTGTGTGTGTGTGTGTGTGTGTGTGTGTGTGTGTGTATTCACAGCATCCCCTAACTATTATTAGGACGCAGCCCGATTTGATAAATTTCCAAGAACCATTCAGTTCTTTGAGGAAAGGCAGTGAGTGAACCTGTAAAGAAATGGATGCGAACCAGAGAGCAGCCGTGTCAGGCTGCCCAAAGAAGGCTGCCCAAAGAAGGCTGCAGGAGATTAGAGACAGAGATGATGACACTGAAGCTGACAGAAATATTAACCATCTTCTCAGTCTCGTTTTTGGTTTCTGGTGTGTTGGGGTTTCTTTAGTTTAGTTTTGTTTTTTTAACACCCGGAATGTGGATTTGGAAAAGGAATTCAATTAAGTTGTTAGGAAGAAAATAATTAAATCCATAGCTGTCCTTCCGTGAAGTTTGTGCACTTGAAACCCTTCCTTGAACTCCCTTCTGATAAACCAAAGCCGTCTGATGCTACGAGCGGTCTGGAATAGAGGCAATCGAAGCGAGCACTGTGAGGTGGTACAACCAGGCCGGGCCCTGGGTCTTTGCATCTTGGTACTTGTCCTTGCAATTGTTCTGTTACCTGTGGTTTAGGCAGCAGGCACATTTACTAACTTAAATCTATTGGTATTTGCTATTTTTCTCACTTGAAAGCTCTGTTTTCTTAAAAAGGTAGCTTCCTTCTGAAATGATTTATTTTATTCTGTTAATTTTGTAAGTATACAATTATATTTATAGAAGAGTAATATTCTTAAATTGAATAACTGTTATTTCTCAAATTGATTTTCATGTCCCCAAGTTATTTTTAATTGAAAATAATGTGTGCACTGTTATAGTGAAAATATTTCCTTTCAGGGACTAGTAAATTATTTACTTCATTGCCCTCAGAGATTAATTATTCATTATGAAAAATGCTTTTATGAGCAAAATCATAAGGTGCTTATTGTGACAGTTTAGGCTTCTGTGGAGCTTCATATTTTAATTTTTTTAAGAGGTACTTTTGTTGCTTACAATTTAACAAAATAATTCACCTCTCCATGAAAATGAATATATTATTTTATTAAAGGCCTATGCTCTTTAACATATATTATATCAAAATGAGCTAGCTACAGAAATCTACAGTGGATGATATGCTATTTATTAGCCAGGGTGATGTTTCTAGCTCAGTAGGCAGTTCAGGCAATTTTAAAGTTTTACAGTTTTGTAGTCTGGTGTATCTGGCAATGCTAATAGTTAGGATTCCCAACACAAACATTTCTCCATGAAAGTCAACATCTAAGAAAGGTATATTTGTACCAGAAGCTACCCTTTCATATGCTTAACACCTGTCAATTTTATAGTTTTATATGTTTTTATATATATACATATATACGAGTATATATACATATATACACATATTTTCATTCCTTTCTCAGAGTAAATCATCTTGTATCTCGTGTTCGGTCCTTAAACAAATTTTTAGCGTAGATTTCTTTTCTAAAATGTGAAATCCCTAATGCTGAAATACACTTTACTTTGTTAGCAGCCTGATGCTTTGCTTCCTGCAAAAATGGATTTAGAGAGACAATCTTCAAGATAACCAGAAGGAAGAAAACTAATTTCTCCTAGTCCAGGGAATGAAGGCCTTCCATCTCATCCCTCGGCTTTCTCGCTTTAGCATGTAAACACGATCACCCACCATGAGGCATAGATACCAGATGGTCTCCAGCCACGGAGACTCGTGGGGGTGGGCCACAGGCAGAGGTGGCGTGGCACGCGGCGCAGCCCATTTCGGTCCATGGTGAGGTACTTCCAACAAAGGCACAGGGGACACGTCTTGGGGAGAGTTAGCAAACGACTGGCAGAAATGTCTAGTATCTGTAGCTCCTGCAAATCGCCAACTTCTACAACCAAAATCAAGATAAATCACATCCTGATTAATTAATTTAATTAAGTAGATAAAATGAACCAATACTGTAACAGCTCAACCAAAGAAAATCAGTAGCTGTAGCTATGTCCATATAGATATATAATAAATATGCCAAGGCACAGGGTTTAGTTCTAGTATACAAATAATCCAACCTAGGTGGGTATCTTCATGTGAGACTGCCAGAATTTTTTTAAATAAAGAAAATGTTGGCATAGGGAAAGGAGAGGCACAGAGTGGTGTATCTCAGCCAGAAGTCTGTTACTATGCCTTCTGCTTCTTGATGAATCAAAAGTTGTTGTTAGGGTTAAAAAAAAAATGATTACAGTCACTACAAGGTACCCAGTTTTTGTTACTTTTGTGATTTTACCTAAGTAGGTAGATAGGAGGAAACTTAAAAATATCACTTCTAGTATCATAGTAAGTGCACCTCATTCCTATTAACTAAACAGAAACTTTCTGGACTAAGAATTAGGATGCCTGTGGAAATTTTCACCATGGTCAACATTATAATAAGAAAAATAAAATTATTGGTAGGTAACATTTTTAGATATTGTCCAGCCATATGAATCCTTTAAAAACCCTAAGTCTACATATCCTATGAAGATGACTCTAATTCTGTCCAAATGAAATTCATTTATTCCAACATTTCCTCACTACTGATGTCTATAGTTGTGACCTGTTTCATGGCGAATACAGTTATGTCCTTGTCGTATACCAAATCACCATGTCTAAAGGTCAGGAGGTCTTTCCAAGGTCTTCCCATCTCAGGGAAAATCCCCATGAAGCACCTTTCACCAGAGGAAGTTCTGCTTAGCCACCTCTCCGGGAAGGACATTCACTCACACAGCATACCTGCTCATGGCTCTGTAGGAAGCTCCTTATGTACAGAACAGGTCTACTTCTGCATCACAAATTTCCAAGATGAAGACCAGGTGATGCTGTCTCTTGGCTTATCCTAATCCTGGCCCTGTTTCATGAGCCATTCCTCCAGGTTAGGGTTTCCTATGCTCCCGCCACTTGACTGCACCCCCTGAGCAAATTCCAGTTTGTTCTGGGCTTGGATTCGTATCAGCAATGTCTTCTCTATTGGACAGAAACTCGTCCGCTGGTTTGAATGCCCAATTACATAGATTTGCTTTCCTTACTGCTGCAGACAGGGGTGGGGGGTCGGGAGTGGTAAACTACACAGCTCACGGGCGAAGTCAGGCCTCTGGCCCTCTTTTGTACCACTCACAAAACTAAGACTGATTTTCACACTTTTAAAGGGTGGTAAAAAACAACAACACAACACAAACAATGACGAATATGTGACAGAGACCCCAAGTGGCCCGCAAAGCTTAAAAATATTTACTATTTCACCATTTACAGAAATGCTTTTTTAGAGACTTCCTGTTAACGGGTGCATTTCTAACAACTAGTTTTTAAATAAAATACAAGTGCGAAATACATTAATTTCTAGTTATTTTTGTAATATTACACATGATTTGTGCCAGAGTTCACACTTGATTGCCCAACTTCCCCAACAGTGAACAGCATACATTATGTGAAGATGGGTGGGCAGAGTTCAGTGGACAGCCTGTGACTCTTACGGGCGTTTTGTTCTACTTGAACCTAACTGATGCGCATGGGAGTTAATTTCGCCCTTGGCTCCACTAGCACAGTTTTTCATCCAGGTAAGATGACCTGCCTACATATCTACTTCACACACAAAACTGCTTCTGATTTGGGAATGTGCAGGAGTGAGCGAGTTGAGGGAATAACTGTCATGTTTTAGAACTGAATAAAAAGAAAAGGAAACTAGAAACCTTTTTGACCACACTTCATAAAATGATCAGAGTGAGTGAAATGGGACAGAAGTGTAACCAATCAGCTGCACACCATGGGGCCGGGTGCTAAGAGAACAGTGACACAAGGTCCCTGCCACCGAGAACCACATTACACACAAGGGACAAGGTGTGATAGGGGCTCAGAGAAAGAAGAATTGGGTAAGGGGCTGGAGAAACTTTTGCAAAATTTACTGGAGGAGATAGATAGGTACTTGACTGGGTCAAGAGGAAAACGGATGGAGCATTTCCAGCAGGGGACAGAGGTGGGGCTGAGAGTATTTGCAAAGGCATGGAGGTGAAAACAATGTATACAGCATGCACAACAGGCTATTCAGAGCCCAATAATCTCAAAGACACCAAAGGGAGAAGAAGAGAAAACAATTTGATACAGAGGGCTTGAGGGAGACACGGATGGTTCTCATAACCAAAAAAATTTGTAACTATGTCTGGTTTCAGATGTTCACTAGACATATTGTGGTGATTATTTTGTGATATACACAAATAACAAATCAGCATGTTGTATACCTGAAACTAATATAATGTTATATGTCAACCATATAACATACTTCAATTAAACAAAATAGAAAAAATATTTATAAACACAAAGGAAGCCAATAAAGGATGTACAGAGGCACAAAAAATATATGAGTTAAATGGAATATAAATGGAAAAATGGCTGCTGTAAATACAACCATATCAACATTTTCATTAAATGTCAACAGACAAAATAACCTAATCTAACAAAGAGGATGTCAGATTGCATTAAAAAAAAATACACTGTTTATAAGAAACACCCTTTAGACTCAAGTGTATAAATAGGCTTAAAGTAAAGGATAGGATAAAATCTATACCATGCAAAAAATAATCAGAAGAGAGATAAGAGTGGCTATATTTATATCTGAAAAAAACAGACATTAAAGCAACAAATTTTACAAGATGCAAATAGACATTTCATGACTGTAAAATGATCAATGCCTCAGGAAGAGGCAATTATAACAATTGTAACTATATACACACCTAAAAACAGAGCCCCAAAATACATAAAGCAAAAAATGATAGTACAGAAAGGAAAAGTAGACATTTCAACAATGGTGGGAGGAGACTGTAATATATCACTCTCATTAACTGATAGAAAGAACATATCTGAAGAGAAAATAAGTGATTCCCAACCAGGGAACCACCAAAAAACAAAACAAAACAAACAAACAAAAAAACAACAAGAGGGTGGGGGAAGGAAGGAAAGGAAAAGGAAGAAAGAGAAAATAAGCAAGACTTATATAGAAGACAATCTACACCATCAACGACATTGACCTAATTTGATATTTCTACACTACAGCAGAATACACATCTGTTCAAGTGCACATAGAACATTCTTCAGTAGAGACCACAGGCTAGACCACAAAACAAGTCTCATATTTGAAATCATACGAACTATGTTCTCTGAACAAAATGGAATTAAATTAGAAATCAACAATAGAAAGAAATCTGAGAAATCCCTAATATCTGGAAATTAACAATATATCCTAAATAACCCATGAGTAAAAGAAATCACAAGAAAATTAGGAGGTGCTTCGTGCCAAATTTTAAGCTTTACTTGCCCATATTAGGAAAATTTCAAATTCCTTACTTAAGCTCCCACCTTATGGGAAAAAAAAAAAAAAAGTGAAGCTACACCCAAAGTAACCAGAAAGAGAAGAAATAATAAAAATTATACAAGTCCAATGGGGTAGATGTAGGCACGGGAGGGCCTTTGGGAGGGGTGTTGAAACTCTTCTACATTTGATTGTGGGATAAAAATGGTGAATTTTCTTGTCTGTTAAAATAAAAAAAACAACAACAGTAACACAAAAATTATTTTCAAAATTAAAATTCTTTATAAAAGTTAAAACTAAAATGTATATTAAAGCAAAACTTTAAAAATTCCATATATTACTTGCACATTAGAAATAAGTACAATAGTTATTCTAATTTAATCAGTTTCTTAGCTACTTTTATTTCTAATAATGTATTACTTTCACTTTTCTCTAGGCTTTTTTCAATATAGCATTATTTTTTTTTAATAAAATTGTTTATAATTTCTTCCTTTATAAATTTAACATTATTGACATGTTCAAAAATATTTATTGAGAATGTCATCTTGAAATTCAAGTAGTATTGGTGCTGTAGAATTACAATGAACTCTTTTTGGAATATTAGTAGAGTCCTACTCTTTTCAGCTGATCTTCCTGTCACCACACCACTCCCCAGGGAGTAAACATCAGCTCACATACTTTATTTCCTTAGTGTGCCTAGAATAATCCTAACTTCACAGTTGTTTGCGTTGTTTACTTTCATGCTAACTATACAACACCTTAAACCTTTTCAGCTACTTATAGAATATCCTGAAAATGATTGCATTATTGCCACACAGTAATTACTTACACAAAGCATAAAAATAACATTAGAGTGCAATTTCAAAAGGGAAAATAATATGTTCCCCTTAAATCATCATTCTCTGTTGATGCACACTGACCTAACCTAAAATTTAAATGGGAATGGGAAGGAAGCCGCCCACCTCATGCCAAGCCAGTGACCACAGAGTCAATAACAAGGCTTGGTATTTTCAAGCACTGGCTTTTTCCGGTACCACTAAAAACAGCTCTAATTTGAGCTCCAAAGCACACCAGGTTAGGGAGAGCATACAGTGAAATAAAGGACAACATTTCAATGCCAAGTTCCATTCTATATACAGGAAGTGTCCCTCTCTCTATTCACTCTCTTTCTCTTGATTGGGTATAACAGGTTCAAGCCATAATCCTATTACTTATCACCTATGCAACTCTGGGTTATTTACTCGAATATTTAGAACACTGGTTTGATATTAGAAAAACAATCATATGTAAAAAAGGAAAAGAATAACGCATACCTGAAATGATTAAATAAAATGTCCCATATAAGTCAATAATACACAGCAGAAAATAAATACATATTTCTAATTTTCAGCGCATCATACTATATAATATTTTAAGTGCAAATTCTGAATATAAATACCTTTTTAGTCGATGCAGGTTTTGTCACAGAAACAATTACGAATGCAGTGCGCATGTTTGTTATGTGTAAGAGCAAAGGGCTCTTGGGAGGTAGGTGTGTTTCAGAATATGGGCAGGCCTAACCTTCCTTGGTCAAATAAAAAGTTAAAACTCATCATAAGGAGCTTACTATGTCTAATAACAAATAGTCACAATGAAGAATAAAATTAATAATACCAGAAAGCTCACTACAAAATAATCTGTTAATTATGCATGTGTCTACTATAAGCAACATCAAAATTGCAATTAAGAAGTTCTCTTAATTATGAAAGATAATTAAATATTATTTTGGAGCTTTAAAATAAAATGCTCCAAAACACTGGACATCTGAGAAACACAATAGACACTGGTACAACTGAAATATTTAAGTCTGGCTGTCAAGCTTGCCAATTAATTCCCATAGGAATTTTAAAACGTTAAAGACACTACTTCAAAAAATAAAATCACATTGTTTTGAGATTTCCCCTGGTGCTTTGTGTGTGATTAAATTATGCGCTAAAGTCTCATTCCATGTTCTTCAAAATAAGTTATTTACCGGGTGTTTATTGCTTATCTAACCAAGTAGTCAATTCAGCACTTCAGGTCCCTAGTAAAATGTCACTCAGAATATTGCACAAAATAAGAAAAAGTATCTTGAAAGCATTCTTCCTGAGTGGCAATTATAATATAACTCACTGCTAGAATGAAATGGCCCATCTCTCTTCTTTAGATTCATTCTTTGGAATTTAAAAGCATTTATTCTAAAACTTAGCATCTTTATTATTGCTTTGTGTCAGCACACAGATCACTACTTGGAAAAACCCTTTATCTTCCTCATTCTACAAGATGCATGAAGACCACATACGTGGATTTTTACTTTAGGTTGTATTTGAGTGCTTATGTATTTCCCAGGTTTCTTCTAGGTAGGCTTTCTTCCTCTTTACTGAGGTAGCACAATGGAGTATTTAGGCTTTGACCTGAATGAACCCACCAGGTGTCCATTGTTGCCAGAAAACTATTATATTCACTACCTCAAGAAACATCACAGTATCATAGTCCAGAATAAAAAATCATTTCTTTATTTTACTACTTTGCAGAGAATAACTACAAGCAACCCATATTGCAGAATCTGAAAAAGAATGATATGATAATGATTACTTTCATCTCACTTTCAAAACTCAATATAGGAAAAACTTTAAAGAAAAAAATTTTAGTGTATATACATTTCAAGTTGATCCACTTCAGTTTATTTCTTTGAAATTCTCATAAGGAAAGGAACTACCTTGGAAAATAGAAAGTAGATGATAAAAAGGATGACCTCCATTGATGGAACATTAGAAACCACTGGAAAAATATGTCATATCCAACATATGAACCATAGCTTTAAAAAAATTCTCCATTAATTAAAATAATTCTACAGTAAATTCAAAGTATAACCTGATTTCTAAATATATACTCTTTTATAAGAAACTCACATTGTCACTATTAACATGAGAAATTTTACATTAGAGAATTTTGGATCTGTGCATATCGGTTGCCAATCTTAATACAAAAGCAACAAATCTCTAGATTTGTTACCTGCTATTGTTTAGAGTTATGGAGGAAACCATCAGCAGAATGTAAACAGAAAGTACTCAACAGTGATTAATATCAAGGACAGGAATGAAATGGGAACACAGAAAGATGCTAACTTTTCATTTTTAAACTTTCCTATACCGTTTAAATGTTCATTTCTAGCTCATGTATTACTCTTATATTAATACAAAATTAAATTAATCACATGCTAATATGGTACACTTCATCACACACACTTTGGGATTCCTTCGAATAAGAGATGCTAAAATTCTAAACACCTGTTACACTGTTTGTTTGTTTTTTAATTAGTTGTATTTATTTTGTCTAAGAACCATCACACAGAAATCTGATTAAAGTTCTAAGAATCTGGATTTCCTAATGACATTTCAGTTCACTGAAATATAATGCAATGGCCAACAAAAATTTAATAAAGATAGACATACAGTGCTGCTATGCAAATTTATATTGCTGAGGGTCTTACAAGTTCTGTCAGTATAAAATGAAAAAGAATCAAAGTTTATACAGTTTTTGTTGAATGTAAGTATTACAGAAAATTGTATGGTGCTTCTAAAGAGACCATATAAAAATATATTTCTTCAGATTTCTATTTATTCCCCAACCTTTAGAAAAACATTACAAAGTAGAAGCACTGCTTTGTTGCAAGCAGGTCAATACACACTGGAGTTCAGAAACTTTTATTGTGCTCTGTAAATCTTTTCTGTGGACTGCATTAACAAAGCCTTCAAATGCCCCTCACTAACAGGAAGTGACAGAACAATGGAACAAAAAGAACAATAAAAACTTGCAAACCCATAAATGCCAAACAGTTCAATATGAACGGATGACTGGTGCCCTATGGGGTGTATTTCGTTCAGAAATGAGTGAGTTGTACATAAAGTTTCCAAGACTATTAACCTTTATCAAATTAATTTATTGTATGCTCTACTCATCTGATTTTTGGAACTGGCAGGATAGTAAAAAACAAGCAATCATGTCAACAACATCCCAAAAAGCAACTTGAAAAAAAAAAAGCCGTATTTAATTTTTACATGAATTTTATCAAAAACAAATGTTTGCAATAGTAGTTGTGACAGAGCTATGGGACACCACTCACACAGAGCAGTGTTTACTCTAACTATGTTCACAGGAATACCAGTTTAGAGCAATGTCCCCGTGGTGGTCAAGTAAGTTTAGGGGAAAATGGCAGGTATGTATCATCATAACATTAGCATATTAAAGAACAGTTCTCCAATAAAAAAACCCATTCAGTGGTGATTCACCAACAGTTCAGTTTCCCATTCATTTGGCCACAGTACCCCTTTTTCACAGAGCATGTATGTAGAAAGGTTGGAAAATTTGCTGATAATCAACATTTAAGCATGTTCCTATGTACTCCATAAGAGAGGTCTAACACTCTCTAAATAGTAGTTCTAACCTTTTTCTTTTTTTTTTTTAACTTTAGTAAAAGAAAAGCAAAAGGAATTTTCTTGAACTCTGCTCAAGGGAAAGAAAATAAAAAATGTGATATTAAATTCTGGCTTTATTTTAATACTTGTGGTCATTGTAAGACTTGTGTACATAGGACATCTGTGAGACCCTGATTATTTTAACTTTCAGCTGTCAGGTTAAAAAAAAAAAAAAAAAACACTTCCAGGGGGTTCCCTGGTGGTGTAGTGACTGGGCTTCCGCGTTCTCAACGCCACGGCCTGGGTTCGATTCCCAGCCAGGGAACTACCCCCTCACCCCTCGCAAAAAAACTTCCATGAGGTCCAAGCCTGTATCATCAATGGTCTTTTTAACACAATTCTGAAGACATTTTTATTTTATTCTTGCAGCCCTTATGAAGAATGTTCAAAGAATTTCAAAATTAAATCTTACCTCTAGTCTGTCTTTATAACCCTGTCCATCATTCAGATTTCCACTTCCTTCCTGTAGGAAAACAGGCATCAGTCCCTGTGCCCACGCTGCCATTATAGTAGTAGTCATCTGAAGGTTTCTTAGAACGTATGGAATAAACCAGATCCATGATCCCTTCCAATCCTTCCACAAAGATACAACTTTCATTATTCCCAGACAAATGGCTTATACCACAGAAATTCTTCAAAAAAAAAAGTCCCAGGCAAAATACTAATAAATGAAACGATAAGGGGGAAAAGCCTGTTCTGGTTTGGAAAATGACTCGACAAAAATATGGGTACAACTACTATTCAGATAATTATTAGTATTTCCTTTGTATTCACTTTCATTAACAGAAACATTAGATAGGACATAAATTTTATGAATGGGAGAAATGACATGTATACAACTTTAAATTTAGAAAAACTGTCAACATAGTCACTACAAACTTTACAGAAGGCTCACTGGGTGAGCCAATATGGAATTAGAACTTACTTATACCTATATGGTGCTAAAATTTATAGAAAGCATGAGATCATTCCATTAATGGCACATAAAAGTTGCAAATTTGATGCTTACTTGAAATTTTTTAAATACAATACTTTTTGTTATAAATTCACATTTTGAAATAAAAGTTTCACTGGTAGGAAAAAGGCTACTAGTAGGTAAAGATAGTGTTTCTAATCCCTTATCTTAATCATGATGATTATTACCATAGTTGGTGCTTAAAAATTTTGTTACAGAATTTCAGACAACTTTTAGTTTTCAGAAAAACTAAAAAAAAATAAAAATACAATTGGGTCAAAGTATTCAAACATGTAACTGCTTGGGAATCTACAATTGTCTCAAAATCAAAAGTTGAATAAATAAGCCAACAAACAAGGACCGCCAATGGCACTGCAGGCATGAGATCCTGGAACTCTCTCTGTTTCCTACCATAAACATTTTAGGATAGTAGTAACCTTCCAGGAAGTTCATTTTAATCCTATAATTAGTATGGAAGTTAATTAGGTTAGTGAATTAAAACACCAAGCAAGACACTCTTGGAATCACAGGTAGATTTAATTCAGAAGAGTAGTATCCAAAACAGTAAAACAGATGAATTTACTTTTCTGTTGCCTAGATGTTATTGTCTATTGATCTGCTGTTGTCCTCAACAACTTAATTGTGTTTCATATTTTAAGTAAATAGTCAACACTGAAATTATACTGTGCTCCCCTGGGAATTATTAGACAAACTGCATGCTTACTCATTTAAATCCATCTCATGATAAAAATCTCATTTTTTTTCATGCTCTGAAGAGTTGAAAATCTACAAAAAACATTTTGTAACTTGTATTATTTTATTCTTTTGGAGTAAAGGTAATAAAAATTGACGTTAAATAGTGCTCTAAATAAATAAAATCCAAGATCTTACGTTACATGGACATCTAACTGCTTTCTGAGGCATTTGTCTTCTATTAGTTTTAGACATAAATCTGCAAGCATAGAAGAAGTTCCAGTGTTTTGAATGAGGCACACTTCAGGAAAATGCTAAGGATAACAAAATGAGTGCTCAAACTGTGCTTGAGGCAAGAACAATGAGCTAACAAATGACAAATAAAAGGACTCCACCTTCTCTACTAAGGAGAATGATGTTCCAAGAGAGGAACTTAAAGCCCAGGTTAGGTTAAAGGGAATAAGAAGTCTTTCACACACTTTAAAAGAAGTTTACATACCCAGAGAAAGAGTGTGTCAAGATGTTCAAAGAACACAGAAAAGCATGTTTTCAGTATTTTTGTCAATAACTACAGTCATAAGGCCCTTGTCTAATAACTTTGGAACGGAAGTGCCAGCGAACCAAGAATGGGACAGCCTTGTCATAAAATTCATGATAAAAACAGGAATTCTGAAGCCCCATGAGCCCCTTCAACATTTTAAATAGCTAATTAAATAAATGGCTTGAGAATATTTAAGAAGAGGGTAGTGTTAAGAGCTCAGTGAGGTATCTACACCAAAAACCAGCTTAACACTGGATAAAACTGTAAAAAACCAACCATTTTAGGGCTCTGGAAATCAACCAGAACAGACAATAAATTCAGGAATGTTTCTGTTCTTGAAAACCTGTTAAAACTTCCTTCAAGAAGAGTGGGAGTCTGCAGGCTTTTCTTGCTTGGGGTGGCTCCTCTCGCACCCTACCCCCAAGCTCAAGCTCAAGAATGTTAGTTTATCAAAGGCAAAGTTGACTATGAAAACCAGCAGCTTGGCAGTCGGAGCAGGCAGCCTTGATTTGGGACATGGGACAAAATCTCACAGAATTTTTAGCTAAGTGTCAAACTCCGTAGGAAAAGAATGAGGAAAACATACATCTGATTTGCTAGCCTGGGACTGCAGACCTCGCTGGAATGAGTGGTTGAACAGCCATAAATTTCATGGGAAGATTCTGGAAATGAGAGAGCAAATTAAGCGCTAGATATGCTCTCTACAAATCCTTAGACAACTGAGAAACTATGTGTTTGTGAGGGACGACCCAAGAGTCTGCATTAAGTCAAAGCACAGCGGATGTGATAACTGACTGCCTGTGCGTGCACCCCACAATCCAAACACATTTCAATCAGCAGGAGACGGAAGCTTTACCCGGCTGAAGTACTTCAGCATACCTCTTTCCAATCAATGGCTACCCCTAAGTTAAAAAGACACAGTGGCCACGCCTAGGAAAGCCAGGTTAAAAGATAAATAAGACTAAAATCTGAGCAGAACTACGCCCCAACAGGGGGAAAAGATTCTGCAATTTAAACATCCAAAAATAACAAAAAGTAAATAAATAAAACAACTTAAAAAAAAAAATCAAAATCCAAAGTTGCCATGTTACCTAAATTTTCCCATTTCCAGCAACAACAAAAATACAAGACATGCAAAGAAACAGCAAAGTGTGACCTATAACCAAGAAAAACAACAACAAAAACTAATCAACAGAAACACTCTAAATGGGTCCAGATGTTGAACTTGGCACAGATTTCAAAGCAGCTGTCGTAAATGTGTTTAAAGAAGCAAAGAAAACTATGTCAAAAAGTAAAGAAAAATATGATGACAATGACTCAATCAATATAGAATCTAAATTAAAAAAAAAAAAAACAACACAAGCCATAAAAAGAGCCAAGGAACAATTCTAAAGTTGAAAAAACAATAATTGAAATGAAAAATTCACTAGATAGTCTCAGGAACAGATTTGAGATGGCAGAGGAAAGAATGAGTAAACTCAAAGACATACCAATAGAAATAATCAACTTTGAAGGGTAGAAATAAAAAAAGAAACAAGAGAAAATGAATAGAGCCTCACAAACATGTGGGATACCATCATATGCATAATGGCAGATCCAGAAGGAGACAAAAGAGAGAAAGTAGCAGAAGAAAACTTGGGAAAAGACAATGGCTGAAGATGTCCCATACTTGATAAAACAACATTAAACTACAGATCCAAGAAGTTAAATGAATTCTAAGTAGGAAAAACCCAAAGAGATCCATACCTAGACATCTCATAGTCAAACTGCTGAAAAAAATAAAAACAAAACCTTGAAAGCCATAGAGAAAAATGACTCATACCCAGAAAAAAATACAATCAAAAGCTGACCTCATCAGAAATCATAGAAGTCAGGAGATAACTGAAATGACATATTTAAAACGCTGAAGGAAAAAGAAAAGTTTAAAAAAATTATACATCCAGCAAAACTATCCGTCAAAAATAAAGTCAAAACAAAGACATTCCCAGATGAACAAACAAGAAAATCAGTTTCTAGGAGACCTGCCCTATAAAACGTATTAAAGGAGGTCTATAGGGCTGAAAGAAAATGATACCCAATGGTTAACTCAAATCAACAGGAAGGAATCAAGTTCTTTCAAATTTATTGAGACTAGTTTAAATACTTAACAAATGTACTAACAATAGTAATGATCTCTTGATTATCTGGAGAAGGAGCAAAATTTACCACTTTTAAAAGTAACTCAGCTATTATTTTTTTTAATTAATACTAGGAATAACTAGAACACACTTAAAAAATTACATTTACTGAGAGCAAAAATATCTACACATCGGATGTTCCCTATGTTCTGCACTGCACAGTAACCAGTAGCAGATGCTATTTTGAGTCTCTGACAACAGAGACCTCCCCTCTGCCCATCTCTTGGTCAGACAAAGTCTTATTAGAACAGGACCCTCTATCTTGGGAAAGCAAAGGAAAGGTCAGAGGAACTACAAGCAAGTCTTCATGGGATGTGGATTTTTAAAGTGTTGGAATAAACTGAGGCAGAAGAATAAGATAAGGGAACAAAGAGGGAAGAAAGAGATGCTAGGGCTAGCTGAGGAGGAGATCATTTTAAAAACTGACTTTTCACCGATTAGTAACCTTCTGACCACTTTTGATCAAGAAATTTATGATGTCTAGTATTCTTTCTTACATCTGCTTTTGGATCATTTATACAATGGGAAATCCTGAAGTCGATATCCTTTGACTACTTTAGTTTATATTCAACCCATTTTGTTCCACATTGTGACTACTTGAGTGGGATTTAGAGCATTCACACTGCATTCTCCTCCATACATACCCTACCAACATTATTCCTAGTAGTAGAACTACTTGTTCAAAGATCAAATGTGTGGACAGCTGGCCCTCGTTGACCATGAAAAGTGGAGTCTAGGAAGAATACATAAATGCTTGAAGGAGAAAAGAAGCAGGCTAATCCTTAGGCCTCAAGGCTAAGCTGACCAGATGTACCATTTGAAATGGGACAGAAACGACCGGACTGTCCCATTTCAAATGGTACGTATGGTCAGCCTACTGACACCCTGAATTTAGCCCTGTGAAACCGGGCTGACCACACGTACCATTTGAAACAGGGCAGTGCCATATTCTGTCCTGTTTAACACGGTACGTCCGGTCGGCCTACCAAAGCTCCTCTCCAAGTTCAGGGGCAACGGACCACAGGACTAAGCAGATGGCAGAGAAGAAGCACCAACAAGAAGGGAAGTGTCAGCAGACAGGAAAGGAGCCGGTGTGCAAACATCCGAGAAGGCAACTACTGCTCACAGTGGAAGAGAGACACAGGAACCAAGGCCACCCACTCAAACAGGTGCCAGGCAGCGATGGAAAACCAGCCCCCTCCTCTTCTTTGGTTTTAATTTATCTCTGTCAGAGCTTTCTTTCATTTCCTCACACAGAAGCAGACTGCATATGTATATTACCGACTCGTTTATATCACGCTATTTTGAAAGGTATTACAAATGCATGAAATAACTGAAGAGAGCTGATTTCGATGCATGGTTCATTCACTAAAAGAGCAAGTGGTTCTTAAAAGTTTACCAAAAATATGAAATTAAAAACATAAAAATGAAGGGGAATTTTGGAAAAGGAAACAATACATCCTTTAGTGTGCATGTGCGTTTAAACAAAGCTTTTATTTAGGTGACAGTGGGTTAGCTGAGTTGCTTTAAATAGTTAGGGATTTGCGAAGTGCAAAGCTCATGTAACGTAATCTGTGTTTTCCGCGAAGCCCTGTTGGTCCATTTACTTAAGAAACCCATGCGCCCTGGCTTGGTGCCAGCATGCCAAACCTGCCCAGTAGTGCATAGTTTTATTTCTGTTACTAAATTAGGAAACCAAAGCAGGCAGTGTCAGGGCCAACAGCAAAGAGAAAAGGTTCCACATGGTTGCCCTGCATGCTTTCTTAAAAGCAAGATCATTATAAGATATTTAATTTTTAATTAGAGAAACCAAAGTAATTTAGCCTAATAAGGAACAATACAAAGAAATAATTAAGTGATGACAAAGGGAGAACTAGGGACATTTAACAACAGTGGTCTTCTGAATAGCCTTAATCATGATGCAGAAAATAAACTACTACTACTCAAGGCTTAATTGTCTCCATGACTGGTGAGTGGTGAGGAAGTTATTCATCACAAGTTTTACAAAGATTTACTAACATACTTTATACAGAGCCCTCTTTAGGGAAACTTGAAGTACATCATTCAAAGAGACCTGAGCGGAGAAACACAAAGCAGGATTTCAAAAGAACTAAGTCACTGTGTTTATTTTCAAAGTCATTTTAAAATGACATAAACATACAGAAGGAAAGATATAATTTTCCACTTTCCAAATTTTATTTGCTCCTAATTAATTAGCATGTCAAAGAGGCTTAAAAAGATAGTAGTTGTTAGTTAACATTCTTTAAATTATTTTAAACATGCTAATATCACCACCAATGCTAATATCAAAAGCTAAAGTTTGAATCATAAAGGTACTGGGAGAATTTTGTTAATAGTTCTACCAATATGTGAATGATATTTTCCTTATAAACATTTTGTTAAATATTGATAAATTTCAAAGTAGTATTTATTTTACTTTGGTCCTATGAGAGAATTTAAAAATTAAATGAATACTTTGCTACAAAATCTATATTTTTATACGGATGAAATGTATTTAAAAACCACAATTCAGAAATTACCAAAAAAATTAACTAACGAAGTTTTAAGTGTTCTAATAAGCCCCGAAAGTCTTTTCAAACATGACTTAAAAAATAAAAAAGATTCATTCATATTTATAAAGACACCACAGAGAGAACTCTTCCAGGAACCATCCTGATTGTCTGGTATCCTTTAATCTAATCTCTTTATACGGACGAGGGCTGTCCAGAAAAAAATCCAGCCACAAATGCCTCTATTTTTCGTATTACATGGCTGGATACTTTCTGGACAGCCCTTGCATGTACCTGACATCTCAATGAATTTAGGTGATTTGGTGTGAGTCAAAACGCAGAATATTTATCTTCTTTTTGCTCGACTCCCACCACCAAGGTCCAGCCGTCAGTGAATAGCAGCAGCAGGTCCCTGGGGCGTGAGACAAGCCCATGTGGTTTCCCTCAATCTCAAGTCTGTCTTTCCCTCACCTACCCATCCAGGAGTCACAATGCAGACCCTATCGTCTGGCCTTCACTGTCCCACTATTATTGATCAGAGGCACAATGTTGTGGAAGGCACAATAAAATTAGAGAAGCAAGCTCAAAGTCCTAAGTTACATAAATAAAAATACAAGCAAGAAATGGATTGAGTGATCAGAAATTATACTAAATAGTGTAATGATCCTCCTAGATCACTTTGATACAAGATTGTCCAGACCCTCATCTTGTAGCTACCATATATACATAAACATATATGTATACAAATGGAATGCCCAAAATGGAGGAAAAATAAACTTTCTCTGGTTGTAAAAAAAAAAAAAAAAAAAAAAAAAATCAATGAAATTTGAGTTTTTCAAATTTGGAAAAATAAAAAGTCGGAGGGAGGACTTATGCAACCTCACTTTAAAACTTCTTATGAACTACAGTAATCAAGACAATGTAATACTGCCCTAATGACAGACATAAAGCCTAATGGAACAGAACATTAGAAATAAACCCATACGTTTATGGTCGGTCAACTGATTTTTGACAAAGGTGCCAAGGTAATTCAACAAAGAAAAGATAGTCTTTTCAAAAGGTTGTGCTGGAACAACTGAATATCTCATATCTAAAAATACTCCAACCCTTACGTTATACACAACCATTAACTTGAAATAAATCACAGACATAAAATGTAATAGATAATTTTATATAAAATTTGTATAAGAAAACATAGAAAAATTGTTATGATCTTAGGTTTGGCAAACAGTACTTAAATATGACATCAACAGCATAATCCATACTAAAAAACTGATAAACTGGGTTGCATCAAAATTTAAAATTTTTGCTCTTCAAAAGATAGATAAAGCTATTTAAGTTTACCATACTTAGAATTCCATACAGTTTTTAACAACTGTGAACTTTCAACAAAGCAAAAGCAAAAATTAATGTCACTTGATCCTTATGTCTCCATTTCATTATCCACTGTGGTATCTACGTTTTAATTTGATGGGTTCTGATATCCCTTTTACCACTAATATCTAACACCCTCAAATTTCTGCTAATTTTAATGGGCTGATTTTATGAAATGCATAGAATGATAGCCTTGAAAATTTGCTTTCTGCTGCTACAAGGCATGACATCATAGGGTATGAGGATTTACATGTTACTTTGATCACATAAATGTTAACTTTTAAAAAAACAGTAGAAAGTATTAAACAAAGAACTGTGATGTCAATTATGTGTGGGGGATGGAGGGGAGTTTGGTAACAATCCATATCAAACTAAATTTTGTTTAATTACTTCTATGACATCAACCCTTGGCAAATCATTCACTAAAACAATCATTAACTCAAAAATTACATGCAATCTGATTTCAATTAAAACCTTCAACAAATTAAAATATAATTCACAGATGAAGTAAGCAACAAGCATGTTTAAATAACATAAAAAAAGTTTTACATATTGAAAATATTACTTTTTAAGAAATATTTATTTCAGCACATAACTTGTACTTTGCCAGTTAATTTTTCTTCACAATGATATAATTTGACATGAAATTATAATTTTCTGATCATGTCATAAAACACCTCTAAAAGACTGAGAGTTGATTTAGATCCAAAAATAACAATTAAATCTCTGAATTCTCATTAATAGGTTGTATCTAAGAAAATATATTTTGTAAGTTCTCAAGAAAATTCACTCCAAAAGATTAAGAACACTTACATTCATCAGGGTTCTTTTTAATATTCCTAATTCCTGGTATTCATAATAAACAAATGATTATGAATCCAGAGTGGTTCATTTGATAAGCTATCATTAGTTTATCAAATCTATAAGTTAGAAAGGGATTCCTGGAGGCAGTGTGTATGACAGACTATGAGATGGATATATTTCAGACATAAAATAATAGAAAATACCCAAATCCAAATCCTTGCTTCTGAACACCACTTATACATCTGCTCAGTCCCTCCCATCACCCTTGTCTCCTTAAATCCTCTTCATTGGACCTCAGCACTGTCTTCATGGTTCCCACACAGCGCCAAGCTTGTAAAAATCAAAATCACGGTGTAGACAAGGGATTAGAAACCCTTGGTACGTGAAGTGAATCTGGACATATTCCCCTGCAAATTTCAAATTGGATTGCTGCTGTTATGATGTTAGCGGCTTTTAAATCTTTTCACAAAGGAATGGTCCCTTCCTTAGTCAGTAATGTGATTGATGGGAGAGGCTTTCTAAGTCTGAGGGGCTAACTTTTCTCTTTTTTGCCTTTTTTCTTACAGGTATCATCACAATGAACTTTTGTTTTTTAGATATTTGCCAAGTTTTCCACTATTTCCCTTCACACCTCCCCTGAAGAAGAGTATTTTCTGTATGTGACACTGAGAAGAATGCATGGTTCAGAAAACAGAGCTTTTCTTCTTTTAGAAGAATTTTAATGGTCATTTTATTCTATGGTTTTCACCCAATTTTCAAAGCTTAAATCACACTGAAGGAGAAATTTTATTCTTCTCTTATAAATACATCCTGAGAATATGAAAATATTTCACGGACTGGCAGGAAATTTCTGGTGGACCAGACCCAGTCCACAGACCAGAAGTTGAAAACCATGGATATAGATAACTCCATAAAATAGAGAAAGTCTATTTATACATTGCTGCCCATACACCTATATTCTGGTGACACCAGAGGGGTGCTCTGCCAGAGATTAATTATTTAGATTCTTTTTTAGTGAGAAAAGTGCCAGCTAGCTCTTTTACGAGCATTGATGTGGAATCAGTGAAAAGTTGAGTCTCCCTAGGAGGGTAAATCATCCCCAAATTATAGTACTGGGGTATCTGTCCAAGTAGGGTAATATAGGGTGAAAAACCTTGATGATCTGGGGGGCAGGGGGTACCATAAGACCCTTTGTGTTTGGGGGATTCATAAAAATAGGTGCTCTGTTCTCTCTCTGCATAGTTGATCGCTGCAGAGGCAGGCACAGTAGAAGCCAGGGCTGACCTAGTATTCCTGGGGCAGGCCTCCTAGCATGCCCAGAAACTGCAACCCAGGGAATGCAAATATGGAGCACGTGTGACCAGTCTCGTACCCACAAGCATGGGCTACACACCTCTAAAGAAGCATTGCGCCTGTGCTATTATGTGTTGGATTCTGCCAATGAAGTCCCAACAAATGGGGTAGGAAGCAAGAGGGACATCCCACAGATGGACTCCGGTTCCTTCTATGTCCTCTGCAAGAAGAAGGCTGACCTGCTTCTCCCCACCTCCATGTCAGACCAATGAGCACAGAGATGTTAGAGCAATTTAGGTGGCAACAGAGACAGATTGAAGAAGAGTTATTTAAAGTCACTTAAATAAAGCAATAGAGGCTTAAGAAAATAGAAGAAAAATAAATTTTAAGGAAAAAAAAGAGATAAACTTAACCATACTTGAAGCCTGAGTTTTAGGAACAATTCAAGCTAGTTACAGACACACATTTCAGTATTTGTTCATGTTTTTATCCATAAAAGCACAAGATAGACTGCTTTAATGTTTTTAATTTGGGCAAAAAAAAAAAAAAATCTTTCCTTTTTTGGTATGCAAGACGATTTTTCAAGGAAAAAGGCATTTCAAAAAAAAAAAGTCTGATTTATATGCCTGATGTAAGCAACATCTTTCTGAGTCCTGCTTACATTTTGTTTGTGACATAAACCTTCTCTCATGGGAGCTCAGTTTACAGTAAATCATAGAAGCATCACGCCTCTCTTGGCTATCGAAGGTTAGCTGGTCTTTCTGACTCTTCCTGCATCTATTGTCCTCTGTGGTCTCTACCAAGGGTGAACTGCAGGATGTTTGGCAAGAAGCTCTGTGCTGATGGAAACCTTTCCCCAATGGCCCTTTATGTGTAAGTGCACAGTATTTCTCTTCATAATGGATTGTGTAATCTTACTTAATCAAGTTAGAAAAAGCCTTTGCAAGAAAATGAGTTTAAATTTGTTTTGTAACAAATAATGTTGTAGTTTTGGTACTGGAAGTAGGAGAAGGCAATCTGTAAATGTTTAAATGTCATATAACTTATGCATATATCACAGTGTGAGTAAGCAACCAGATGAGAAATCAAAGGACATACAGTAGACTCCACTTCCAGACATGACAGGGTCAATGACCCCAGACTGGCCTCCCCCCAAAATACAATAATAAAACTACTCAAAAATATCTCAGGCAACTGTTTTCATGCCATGAGAGGAATATAGGACCCTGATTCTTGAAATGAGGGAAACAGAAGAGGTGAGCCCCAGCTTTCTCCTGGGGGGCACATTCTGGGCCACGGGACAGGAAAGTGGAGCCCGCGCAGAGCTCACCAGCCTCCCGGAGCAGAAGAGCCAAAGATCAGATCTGGGTGGTTGACATGGCTGGAAAATGCAGGACCCAGTGCCAACCAGGAAAAAGCTGTGAAAGGGGGAAAGGGGGCTTTGTAAGTCGCATAGTGGACAGCACAGAAGTTCATGGTGTAGAAAACAGAGCAGCAGATACCATCCAACCCTTAGATCAGGAGGGAAAAAAGCATTAAAAAAGAACAAAGCCTCAGTGACCTGTGAAACAATATCAAATGATGTAATGTGTGGAAATGGAGTTCTGGAAAGAGAGAAAATGGGGTAAAAATATATTTAAAGAAACAATGGCAGAAAACGTCCCAATTTGGGAATCAAGAAAATACCAAGCAGGATAAATACTTTAAAAATCTTACTTTACGGCACATCATAAACAAACTGATTAACACCAAAGATAAAGAGAACAATGTTAACGATGTCATACAAAAAGACATTAAGCACAGGGTACCAATGATGCAAATTACAAATGACTTCTCATCAGAAACAATGGGGTCAGAAGACAATGGAAGGTCATTTTAAGAAGTGCTAAAAAAATAATCCTATCAATCCAGAATTCTATATCCAGAGAAAATATTGTTCAAAAATAAAGACATTTTTACATAAAGAAAAAGTGGGCTGGTTCATTGCCAGAAGACCTATACCACAAGAAATACTGAAGGAAGTTCTTCAGGCTGAAGAGAGATGATACCAGATAGGAAAAAGAACCACAGGAAAAAATGAAGAACACAGAAAGTGGTACACAGATGGGTAAATACAAAGAGTATCTTTTTTATTATCTGGATTTCCTTGAAAGACAACTGACTGTTGCGAAATAAACACTTAAGGGCACATAAGATACAGAGAAATAAAATACATGATACAATAACACAAAGGAAGGAGGATAAATGGAAGCACACTACTGGAAAGTTCTTACGTTTACATTAAGTGGTACAATATCCTAAGTAAACTGTAATAAGTTAACCCTAATGAAGGAGACTAGAGGGAAAAAAATGGAACACTAACACATATTCAAGAAATCCAAAAGGCAGAAAGGAGGCAGAGAGGAACAACAAATTGTGGTAGCCATGCGGGAGGAGAACTGAATTCCAATTAGAAAAATAAAAAGTCAAGAGAGATTGTCACTCACACCCTAACTACTAAAGAAGCTAGATAAGCTACATAACGGCAGTTTTTAAAACGTGTCAGAGACTGAGGACACCAAGAAACCTAGATTAACTCCCAAAAGTGACAAGTCCATTTTAAAGGAGAAGAGATTGCTAGCTGCTACCCACCTTGAGTGAACTAGAAGGACAAGAGGTAAAGAGAAATCAGTCCACGCACACACAGTTCCTTTTCTTCTGATTGCATCTTATCTCCATTCGCCTGTGCAAGTTCAGGCCTTTCCCTCTCCCCATTTCATGTTTTTGCTGTCACAGTCATCTCTTTTTATGCAAAAACTATCGTCTTTTTAAATGCTTCCCCCACTTTATCTTTTATGTTATAATTAAGTGTTTAATACACTATTCTGAAATAGAGTTGCCACGCCCTGCTTCTGTCTGTCATCTACTCACAGTTGTGTACCCTTTCATCTTTTTGCTTCAGGTACAACTCCTTTCAACATCTCTCATGATGCAGGTCTTGTGGTGGTAAATTTCCCTCAGCATCTGTTTGTCTGAAAAAGCCTTTACTTACATAAAGTTATTAACCAAGTTTACTCCAATTCATTTAATTTTAAAAAGAGAGAGATCAGTCTTACTGGTTTCAAAGTTCTTACACCTCAATAATTTTAGCCAGAAGACTTTTGGGGGGCAGTGATGATTATTTATTCATCTTGGACCAAATTAGACCCATCCTATTAAATTAGCCTTATCTTTCACGCTGGGGTGTATGGACCAACATAAGGAAGATTTCGAAAACAGGCGTACGAAGCACTTGCCTTCAGTTCGTGGTTCATGATGTCTGCTGGAGCTCGTGGGAGCTCCACATGTCCCAGCTCAGTGTCCTCTGGCCCATGCCCCATTGCCAGTATCTGACATGACAGAAGTCAGCTTCTCTGTCCACGTGTGTGCATACACAGCAGCCAGAGCACCACCCTCCCACCCCAGCAATTCTCAACCAACGATTTTGGGGAGCTAGTATTTAAATACCTCCACTCTCTCGGCACTTGAAGGGGAAGGCACTCTGAGGGATGTGTTTTATACAAGATTAAGTGCTAGTTGCTCACTGTGGTGGCTGGGGTTAGAGGTCAGAGCGTGCGATCCCCAAATAATGCCACTCTAGCATATTGATTATTTTGAGTTAAAAGCACTGAAAAACAGCAGGTGCCAGAAGGGCACTCTGACCTTCCTTCTTCCTGAGAGCAGGAGGTAAAACACCCACACAAAAGGCACACTCCTGTACCAGGAAAAAGGAAGACACTCTTGTCACCAGAGATGGGGAGTCCAGGCTGAGGGTACACACAAACCTCGAGACACTGACCTTATCACTTTTCTGCAATTACTTGCCCGAACCTGCACCCCTTTGCCTTGCCATGTTTTCACAATTCACTACTTTGTCCAAGCTAGCATCTAAGCATTTAGCTCTGACTGCTTCCTTGGGTCTTACTTTTCTGATGAAGATTCCCATGCACATGTTTAAATTGCTAAGCACAACTTGTATACTTTTCTGCTGTTAACCGGTCTTATGTCAATTTTCTTAGGTCCAACTGGAGCCCCTCAGAGGGCAGGGGAGAAATTTTGCCTCCCTACACTGGCTACTAACACACTCTTCATAGGCCACCTTCACCTGCCTACATCCCAGCACCACCCCACACCAGTGTTCTCTGCACCTGCTAAAAAACTACCTGCACTTAGGAAAAGAAAAAGTCTTCTAACAGAAAGAAGAGGGCAAAGTAATACTGTAAAAAGGAGAAAAACAGGTGGCAGAATGAACCACCTCACATACTCCTGATCATGCTATCGCCAACCCCAGACTTCCTCCGATCCATAAAAGCTTTTACAATTTCAAAGTGGTAGAGGGAAGTAAATAGGAGAGTTCAATGTAAAACTAATCCTAACCCCAGAAAGGCTGCTTTAGGCCTTTGGGCTGCTAGGTTATAACACATGGAGCTCTGATGGTGGCAATTCCTAGAAGCCGATTAGAGCTACTATAGTTGAAGCATGAGGCTAGGGGCCCACAGAACAGTGCCCGGGCTGGTAAAGAAAGCTTAGAGAATCTCCGCCCACATCTTCTTTGCAAATCTGCTTCATCTTCCTCTCTCCTCCGTTTCCCAGTCCATGTGGCTACAACCAGCACCTCACGAGATCACAGAGTATCGTGCAGAAGCCCAGAGAGGAGAGACTGGTTGTCTTTTTCTGCACCCTCTGCTCCTTTTTCTCCCCCACCATCCTCCTCCCAAGTTCCCAGGAAGAAAACTGGCCCAGCTTGTGTCAGGTACCTATGATAGGACATTCAAATGTGGAGAGAATGTCACACAGTAGCAAAATGGCAGTACTCTGCAATCCCACAGAATGGGGGAAGGGGACATTCCCAGAGAAGGGATACAACACAATAGAATCAATCATGTATGAGTTATAGATATGCTTGAGAAAGTAAGGAAAACATTGCTTCTTTACGCTAATATGTACAAAAGGACCAACACCAAACTGCATACAACTGATGGCATTCATGAAACCCCTATTATCCACTCTTAGATCCCAATTTTAAAGTTCTCAATAGCCATCTAGACATTTCTAATGCTTCCAATTTTTAAAATATTGCTCTAAAATTTTTCAAATTTGAAATACTATAATTTGAAATTATATTCCAAGGTTTTTCAACCACAACAAATACACATAGTAAACTGCTAAGCCTTTCAAGGGAATATAACATGTAAGAAGTCTATACGTAATGGCATGACTAGGTCGAAGAGGTGATCAATACGTTATCAACTGGTATCCACTGTCATCATGTGGAGAATAGGGCAGGTTCTCACATTATTTTTTTTTACTATAGTTAAAATACTTTTCTATATCATGTGCCCAAACATGAACAAACATTCTGAGGAGGTATACCCAGTCCCTCACCTATTCAAATCATGACATTTGAAATTACCTCATAAAGAGATGTATAAAGTGAATCAAATAATTAGTAAGACCCAATCTACTGCTATTCATGATGGGTACACATGGCTCAATCAAAAGTTTCTATTCAAAATACATTGCTATTACTGCATATAATTTTACTCAAAACAAGCGAAATCAGAGATAAGAGATGTAAGCTAGGGAAATAAAATCAGACGTTAAACACCTCAATTCTATTATGCAACAGGTGAGATATAAATAAAAAATTAAATGAAAGTAATCAGGAAACCTGCATACTTCACTAGCTATTAAGAAGCAGTCAAGTGAGATTCAAGGTTCATCCTTCAGCGACGACCACATTCTACCACAGAATGTTCTTACGTTACAGGCAAAGAGAAAAACAGGATACAAAGAATAATGACTTAACAGAGAACTGTATTTCTCATAGGTTACTTAAACATATGTAAAAAGGGATTACAAATGCAGTAGTATATCTATGCATTTTGACTCTACAATATACGAGTGTTGTCCAGAAAAAAAAAATCCAGCCATAAACGTCTCCACTTTTTGTATTACATGACTGCATACTTTCCGGACAGCCTTTATGTCTTTATGTTTCATATATGAAAATATGAAAACTTAAAAGTAGTATTTTAATGATATATTTTCTAGGTAGTCTCCAAAAGAGAATTCAATTTCCTGAATATGACTATATAACTTGATAAAGCTAGAATGATGAAACACCATTGAGCCTATTTATGTATAAAAATAAACTCTCAAGGAAAGATATTCCTACACCCTACAGAAAATATTTATCTTAACTGCTGAAAGACATTATCTGAAGTTAAAAAATTATTTTTAGACAGAATCACTGCTATATAATACCATTTTTGTAAATAATATTGAACATATACATATATACATATATACACACATATATATATCAGCACATAAAGTCTAAAAATTAATCAGTTATTATGTGCTCATCAAGAAATTTCTGTATTTGAATAACTTTAGGGAAAGTATTTTTTAAACCATACAGAAATATTACAGGCTCTTTCGTTCATAGATTTAACATGAATAATTTTGAACATCCTCATGTAACTGTGAAGGTCCATGACAGGCACTAATTTGTAATTCTGGTTGTCAGACAT
The DNA here is from genome assembly GCA_004026885.1 of Lyroderma lyra. NCBI lineage: Eukaryota > Metazoa > Chordata > Mammalia > Chiroptera > Megadermatidae > Lyroderma > Lyroderma lyra. Next base: position 68,656 of record PVJL010007173.1, read on the forward strand.
TTCACTTGGACACATTAAAAGTCTGGTTATCAAACAGAAATCATCCCCACCAATGTGACCTCTGTATTTTTCTCTGCCCATTCTTGAATGCAAAGTAACTTTCATGTAATACCTGAGACACAAGTGGGTTTTTTAAAATCATACTTCACTTTTTAAAAATATGGGACATGGCATATGACAGTGGAATCTGCAACTGTGGGGACACACAAAGTAAGGTCTCAGGATGTCCCTCCTAAGAAAGTCAAAGGATTTAATGGTAGCCCAGGACAATATAGGATTTTGGTAATGTCTCTAGGGACATCAAAATCTAATAAGATCTTAATCCTAAGACCAAACTTAAATTCTGCTACCAAATTCTAGTATGATTTTTTATTAAATCAAAGTTTACATACATCAATTATTTCGCTAGAGAATGAGAAAACACTGTATGTATCTGCTTTTTGGCTACTAAAATGATTACATCATACAAAGTTCATCTAAATGCTCTGATGTAAAATTCAGAACTGAAACAGTTTTCTGTACAAATATTTCACCAGAGCAGTGATCTAAAGAGCAATGTACAACTGCTGTAATTGTAGCTCAGAAACATAAATGCCTCCCTCTTATGTTTGTGTCAGAGGAAAAGACTGTCATATTTCCCCCACATTTCTTAGTTTCATCTTCAAACAAATGGAAAATCAAATACAAGTAGGTCTAAAGCCCACTGCCTAGATATACAATGAGAAATGTAAATAAACACAGACCTGTGACAAACAAGAAACTATTGCGTGCCCCACTCTATGAGTACCTGGAGGTAGGAACTGCAGATGGTTATTAGCTAATCGAAGATAATGTAAAGCTCTCAGCCGAACAATTTCTGGGCAAATAATTTCTAAGGCATCGTTACTAAGGTCCAAACACTGGAGTTTTACAAGGGACCCAATGGCTTCAAAGAGAGAAGGAGGGTAAAGGCAAAATCCAAGTGTTACACCTAAACTATAATACAAGTACTACACGTTAAAATACTTCCTAAATATCACCGTCTCGGTGGCTCACAAAATAATAAAAACATAGATTGAATCAAATTTTATAGAAGTGATAAGACTTAACTCGATATAAACTATAACTTAAAATAGAACATAAATAAAAAATTTAACACAATGTTAAATATTGCTTGAATAAGTAAATACTTCATGAAATAATATTAAGGTCTTTTTTAATTTAATCAAAATTCTTAACTGGTTTTACTGAATTTAGAACTTAATCTATGATTTACCCAATAACAATTTATCTAGTCATTTACATAATCATTATAACCATTCTGGACTTATTTATTTCATAATTCTTAACTGGACTTACTAATTAGGGGGAAAAGCTTTGAAATTAATAAATTAAAGATATTCTATAATTAAAATTTACTAATACACCAACCAAAATAGGTATAAAGAGACTATATGTTCTACTATCAAAAAGGAAAGCTTAACCTATGTCTGCTCATTGAAAATTGGAAGTGCATGCACCTACCTTCCAAAATCACAGCTATGTTATCTGAGAGCAGGTATGTGGGTGAAAAGAAAGGAAAAAAAAACAGCTGTTATCATTCAGTACTTCTGCTACATAATCCAGTTTGCCAAATGCTCACTTAGAAATTTATCAAATACAAAGGGACCAAAGTTCACACTGTTCCCTAAGTGTGTAACCCAAAATATATGGTCATCACAGATAACTAGCAACACTTTGAAAATAACATTTTACGCTAGAATTACAAATATTAAAACTATTTATTGATTTAGTTACTATTTAAAAAAAAAAGAATGCACAGTAGAAAAATTATGAGGTATTTTTTCAACCTCATAAAAAAAATTACTAGTGTCTTCATTTTAAATTATTCAGGTTTCAGAAATACAGTTACTGTGTGAAGAAAAGTCAACACGTATTGTGTAAAGGAAAATGCAACTTTTAGTTTCTAAAGGATAACTTCACAAAATAATCAAACCAAAGGTACTTCCAGCCAGCTTGGTTACTGAGAACCAAAAATTCCATAGAGATTAAATACTCATCATTTACAGTATCTGTAGAAATACTCAACTGTCAAGGTACGGAATTTATTTCACAGCAAAAGGAATTTCGTAAACAAGAATCAAATTCTTTTCTTTAAAAAAAAAAAAGTTTACTAGGACTGACAAGACCAGGCAAGCCCAAGTGACTAACCCTTTTCCCACTGAAATATCTTTAGCACCCTCTGGTGGAGATTTCACTACAATCAGAAGCAGCCAACGATTCAGAGCAAAACAATTGTAACCACTGGAGACCATTTAGTAATAATTTTTAAAAATAAATTTATATACTTGATTTTGAGACCAGAAAACTAGATTTTTATAAACTTCATTTTCAAACCTATCATTTTACTTATTGTAGCTCATAAATCAATCTTCAGAGAGTATTTTTATTTGTTTTTTTTTGTTTTTTTTTTTTTATTTTTGGTATGTGGGTAGCTCCCTGGCTGGGAATCGAACCCAGGCCGCAGCACTGACAGCGCCAGCGCCGAAGCCTTAAGCCACTACACCATCAGGGAACTCCCTTCAGAGAGTATTTTTAAATAGAATTTTGAAATGTTCTACATTTTTAAGTCTAACATCAAACATTAAAATGTCAATGACAAAGAATAAGAGAGACAGAAAATTAACAAATTTAATAAATTTAAGAAGATTATTCTATGCTGGATTAAATCAGTTCTGTTGCAGGTGTGAGCCTACCACAATTTAAACAATTCTACCATTCCATGATATATTTTTATTTCTTGCTTTGTATATATGAAATGACCCCACATTTTAAAGTCTACACATTTGAAACATTAATTTTAAGAAGACATACCTAATTACTTTATCAGGTGATTTCATTCTTTGTACCAAAACATTAAATGTTGCTAGAAAAGAAACAGGCCCAAAATGAAGTCACTTATGCTAAGCCCATGTCACCAAACCCCTAATCTAAGTGCAGTTTCAACCTCTCCCAGGAATATAATCTTAACCAGTCCTTCTGGAATTTTCTGGTCAACACTAGGAAGGTAGTTCCCCTGATAGACCCCTGCTGAAACAATCCATTCTTTGCTAAATAGCTTTCTGGTCCCATCCTCTTTCTGCCTTTAAAAGACTTTCCAATTTATAGTTCTCTGAAGCAAATTTCTGCTTGCTAGATTGGATGCTGCCTGATTCATGAATTTTTGAATAAAGCCAATTTGAGCTTTAAATGGACTCAGTTGAATTTTGTTTTTTAACTATAGTGTGCACGCATGTGTGCAAACACACACACATCTGCATTTGTTACAAAGCCAGAGTGCCTAGACAATAAAGAGAAAACTAATTTTTAAAGTCCACACAATAGTTGCCTCAACTCAAATTCTATCAATGAAAAAAGACCTTAAAATGTTCAAATCAAAATATGAACTAAAATATTCATTATGATTAAAATCAAAAAGTATATTTTAACATATTAAATGTATCTATAAATATAATGAAGATGCAGTACACAGCAGTCCAGACCATTTCCAATCCTGCCTACGTATCAGAATCACAAATGGTCTTCAAAATATTGGTGCCCAACAAGTAAAACACTGTGTCGACTCAAGTTATTCTGTTGAGCAATGGATTAAGAAGCATTGCTGTGAGGGAGATCAGAGAGCAGCCTTGGAAACAGACTGCCTCCACCTTAGCAGCCACATGACCAGGAGAAAATAACTTAATTCCTCACCTTCCCAATCTATACAGGCAGATGGTAATCACACTAACTAGAATACAGGGACCTTGTAAGGATTAAAAGAATCAATAGCAAAGCTCTCAGAACAGAGTTCAGGGAATGCTGCTGGTATTGTTATAATTATTATCATTGTCACAAGTCATTTGTCACCATGAGCTTTGCAATTTTAAGTGATTTTTGTAAATCTAGAGTAGTTGAAAAGTTGGTATTTCAATGTAACTGGTTTCCATGATGTTCTGGTACTCACATAATGCAGGAATTCTCATTCACTGATGGTGGGAATGCAAGACAGTGCAGCTCCTTTGCAACACTGGTTTGGTGGTGGTGGTGGAGTATATAAAAATTAAATATAGACATTACTTAGTAGTAATATGCCAATGTCAGTTTCTTAGTTTTGACAAATGTACCTTGGAAATGGAGATGTTAACAATGGGAGAAACTGGTTGAGGTGTGTACTGAAACTCTGTACTATCTTTACAACTTCTCTGTAAATATACAATTGTTCCAAAATAAAATAGTTGTTAAATTTTCCTTTAAAAAATGAAAGGAATACGACTTTCACTTCCAGCCATGATGGAGTAACTGCTTTACTCAACAGCTTTTATAAAAGCAACAAGAAAACTGGATGGAATGTGTAAAACAATTATTTTCAAATACTGCCCACACCAACGAGGACTCTTCCCTGAAAGGAAGGGCACAAGTGAGGTGAGCCATGTTGCCTCCCCAGCATTCTGCCTGGAGGCACACTGTGGACTGTTGGAGCAGGAATCCAAGTCTCACTGAGGTATGAAGACACTCAGAGGTTGGGGGAGTTGTGGGGAAGAGTTCTGGAGGAGAGACTGCTACCCAAAAAAAATCCTCTGAAAATGTGAAAAACATGCTCTAGGCAAACAGCACCTGAGAAGCCATCAGCTAAATGACCCACAGGGCTCCTGCAGGGTGAGAAGGCCTTCAAGTTCTGAGCAGCAAGTGTCCCAAGTCCCTGATGATCATCCGGGCACCCAAAAGAGAGCCCAGAAGGGCTGTGCCTTAGGAACAGGGCTAAACCACCCCGGAAGCAGAGGTTACTCCAGACCTGTCCTAACAAGTGCCAAGTCGGGCCATGAGAGATCACACTAAACTGCAAATGACCACATGCTAAAACAAAGCACAACCAAAAGGAAGACAACAGTCTAGAGACACTGAACCATGTAAAATTCATAAGGTCCGGCATCCAATCTAAAAGTATCAGACACACCAACAACTAGGAAAATATGACCAATAACCAGAATAAAAACAAGTATACAAAACAGCCCCTGTATGGCAGAGATGATGGCATTACAGCAGCCATAATAACTATATTCAGGTACTTAAAGGTGTATATTGAGATGATCATATGAATATTGTGAGAGAAATGATAAGGCAAAACATTCCTATTTAAGGGGCTTGAAAGTTTTTCTTAAAAGGATATGGCAAAGCATCATGGATTCAAAATTCGAGGTAAACTTTATACTAGCTGAGCTTGCTGAAGTTTACTTTTGCATTATTTGTGAAAAAAGTTGGTTGGCTAAGTGATAATGCGAGATTTAATTAGAGAATTTTGGTTTAATTTAGAAAACAATTTTCCCCCTTCTGGGGATCTACCCCAAAAACTTGAAAACCTTAGTCCGCAAAGACTTATGTACCCCAATGTTCATCGCAGTGCTGTTCACAGTGGCCAAAACATGGAAACAACCAAAGTGTCCTGTGACAGACGACTGGATAAAGAAGCTGTGGTACATATACACAATGGAATATTACTCAGCTATAAGAAAAGATGAAATATTGCCATTTGCAACAAAATGGATGGCCTGAAGATTATCATGCTTAGTGAAATAAGCCAGACAGAAAACACAAAGAACTGTATGACTTCACTCATATGCGGAATATAAAAGTGAAAGCAACAAAGAAAAAGAAATGAACAAACAAACAAATAACCCATGGACACAAACGATAGATTAATGTTTATTTGGGGACGAGTGGGTTAGGGAGGGGAGAAAGGGGAGGGGGTGGGTGAGGAGGGGGAAGCTAAAATATAAGGTGATGGAAAGAGAAGTCACATTAGGTGGTGAACTTATTATACAAGTTGACAAGGCACTGTAGAATTGTATGCCTGATACCTATGTAATCCTTGCTAACAGATATCACCCCAATAAGTCTAACAATAAAAATGAATTAAAGAAAAAAAAAAAAAGAAAACAATTTTCAAGTAGTTTAGTAGGAAATATTTCTATTCAAGGAATTTTGGGTACAAAAATTATTAAAATTTTTATCTGTCAAAATTGTGGAAAAAAGAGAAGGAAATAATAGTAATAGTTTTGAAAGGTACTTTAAGATTATTGCTTCTATCAGGATTTTTAAATTTAAAATTTAATAGGCTATAAATCCTATGGATCAAGATAAACTAGTTTCTGTGGAATCCACAATCCAGCATAAGGGTTTAGTTGCCCAGAATAACAAAAATTTTGACCTTAATGTATAGTTGTCCAGTCTCTTACTTACTTTACATAAATTATGGAAATATAAAAATAAAATGGGAGTTCCCCGGTGGTGTTGTGGCTTAAGGCTTCATTGCTGGCGCTGTCAGTGCTGCGGCCTGGGTTCGATTCCCGGCCAGGGAACTATTCACATACAAAAAAAAAAAAATTTCTTAAAAAAATAAATAAATAAATAAATAAAATAAAATGTATAATTTCCTCCTTATTATTTAGCTACATTACTAAAATGTGCTGGTAGAAAACAGAGAATGTTTTATAATACGAGGAAGTGTCAGTCTCGGCAACAGGCCGCGTATGCCAGGCTTTGGGGCAGATTCTAATTAAGTGGCTTTTTTATTTATACCAGTATTCTAATGAACTGTAATTTTCCATGGTCAGTGTGCTTATTTTAAAATAAAAACCCAACGTACCTACTTGTTAATAAGGGCAGAGTGACACACTGTTCACAGCAGAAACATTTTTCAGTGCTTAATTGTGTGTATAGCTACATGGCTCAAAAACAACAGCTAACTAGCCTGTCATGGAAAGATTAGAATGCTATGTGCTGGAGCCAACGAGGAATCTGGGAAGCATGACCACAGGTCCTGTAAGTTATCCAGATATGATACTGCTATTGTAGCAAATAAAACTAGACGAGGGTCTAACATTGCTTCTTTTTGGGACAAGTTGAGGGTCTAATATTATTTCTTTTCTGGACAAGTCTTTCCTTTTCAGAGGAACAGCTGTTATTAAGTCTCTCCTACTATCTACCCCCCCACCCCCCACCCCCAGTTCCCTAGTTTCTTAAAATACTTTGCATCCCCATAAATGGAAATATATATTCTTCGTACCAAGGATGATAATGATACTAAAAGAAACATTTTGGGGATTTGGACGTATCCAAGAGTAACATCTGAGGAAGGACTATTTGTCATGAAGGACCTCACTGTATGTATTGATATCGAAACATGAAATAAAGGAATCAGAGCTTTCAGCATTTGAAAACTAAAAGTGGTTTTATCCGAACAGATGCCTAAGGTCAATGAAAAGGGGCTTCTCGATGGGGACAAACTGGGTAAGTGGTACATCAGGGAGTATTTTGCTTTCCTACCCAGCTCCTCCTGCAGGGACATGGATGGATAAGGAATTTGCAGCTAATGAAAACCCCATATGTATTTATATTACCTGTTTATATAACAAGAGAGGATATACATCTTAATCTGAGTAGCTTAAGATATGTAAAATATGAGGGCTGTCCAGAAAGTATGTAACCACGTAATATGAAAAAATAGAAGCATTCATGGCTGGATGTTTTCTGGACAGCCCTTGTACATCTTGGTCAGGACCACATTATAAATTACTTTTTTAAATGCAGTGTAATACTGTACCAAAGTTGCACAGGAGTTCCTTTTCATAAAGCATCTCCTCAACTACTGTAGTCCCTCATCTTTCAGTAACTCCAATGGGAAATGATGCAGCTTCCTATAATTCAAGAATAAATTCTTACTCTTTTCCAGCCTTGTCACAGAGATTGTCTTACAAAGTTCAGATGCCATGACTGAACATATCCCACCAGTCACGCTGCGGCATTACATCTTGTCAAAATTGGTCCACCTCTAAAGAGGAAACAAAATTGAGTAATTATAATGCTGTAGAATACTGCTTGCAAGCATTGCCAAATAAAGCAATTAGCATACAGAGTTATTTGCAGACACTAAAAAGAGAATTACACATTCAATCTCTACATTTTGTCACGCATATTTAGAAGGAGATAAAAGTTAGTAACTACTTAACAAAAATTCTCACTAGTTAGGCAATATTTACTACTTAGTAGAAATAGTCTTGATTGAAAAATAGTTCTTGAACCTGAGATCAGAATCCGTATTTAAGAGGACAGAGATCAGTTTCATAATGTGCAATCAAAGAACTTAAAAATCAGATATAGCAAACCCATTTCCTTTTAGAACTACCTCATTTTGTAGCTTAAAGTATTTCAAAAATATTTAAATATGTATATAAAACATCATTCACAGATTCATTGTCTTCACTTCTCACTATTGAAGTATTGTCCTCTATACTAATTGTTTCTTTAATCTCTTTTTTCTTTTCTTTCTTCTTATCTTTGCAGATTATCAGAAGAAAGAAATAGGTCTGGAAAAGTTTTATTTTATTATTACTACTTAGTGGTAATATTATAATAAGTAATATAAAATAAAAGAAAGAAACAATAAAATGAAAGAAAAAATATACTAGGAAATAAGAACTCAGTATTCAATCTCTCTGGGCCTCAGTTGCCTAACATATAAAATAAAGACAAATTTATTGGTAAAGGGCAAAACCCAGCACAGATTAAATTCCCTTCTAGCTACAAAACTGACAAGAATAGGAAGAGAAGTAACTTTTGCCATCTTATCAACTATGCACAGGGCAGAAACAAACTTCACACTCACTTAACACTAGAAGAAATAAACTCAGACCTTCATCAATTTGTACAAGTTCGAACAGCTTATAAGGGATAATGAAAACAAGGCTTCCCCCACCCCTTGGTGGTGGTGGGGTGTCCAGTGTATTTCAAAGTCTGGGTTCTTCACATACAAAGACTCACAGGATTCCATAGGATACTAAGGACATGCTAAAAAGAGGTTGAACTTGGTTCAAAGCGTCTACTCTGTTTTCCTGGGGACCTTTTTCTTTCTTTTTTTTTTTTTTTGGTGGTTATCTGGCTGGGAGTCGAACCCAGGCCGAAGCCTAGCCACTACCCTCCAGGGAACCCCCCTGGGCACCTTTTTCTAAATTAATGCAGTGGTTCTCAACCTTCCTAATGCCGCGACCCTTTAATACAGTTCCTCATGGTGTGGCAACCCCCATAACATTATTTTCGTTGCTACTTCATAACTGTAATGTTGCTACTGTTATGAATTGTAATGTAAATATCTGATATGTGTTTTCCGATGGTCTTAGGCGACCCCTGTGAAAGGGTTGTTCGACCCCCAAAGGGGTCGCGACCCACAGGTTGAGAACCGCTGCTCTCATGGACAGTATCGTTCCAAGTTTACATAAGAAAAACTATTTGCACTGGGAATTAGCACCACATTACTGGAAAATGCAGTAACATAGCTTTTAATAAGCTGAGTTTTGTAACTTTTGGTTATTTGCTTATTTCCAAACTCTAATTCGTAGCTAATGAGAAAGCACTTACTATTTCCCATAAAGGGGCAGAGAATCTGGAATATTCAATAATATCCCAAGGCAACATGAGAATCCAATACTTGCCCCTATTTAGTCTACCTCTCACCTATTTTTTATGAGACATCATGTGACTCTGAGCAAGAAACTCAAATCGTTCTACATCTAAATTCTCTCAACTGCAAAGCAAGAACTTGAAACTTGGACACATTCCAGAGAGAGCTGCCCTTCCCAAATCCTCCTCAATCTTTTCCAGTTCACATCCCCCACCCACCCACCCACCCAGCTGCTCAAGCTGCAAAGCTAGAAGTCAGGAATGCTTCCATCCCATCATTCACCTGACACCTCCAACTGATCACAGGCTGGTGGTTTCTACCTGCAAAATACGTCTCAAAGCCATCCACAGTTCTCCATCAGCCTAAACCAAAAGCCACTATCACCTCCTGCTGGGCCATCTGTATAGTGGTCTCCCAGTGCTCCCTGTAGCCACTTTCCAATGCATTATGAGCCTTTTAAAACGACGTGAATCTAATCATCCTTGCCCACCCCCCGCCTCAGGTAAGCTGGCTTTCTGATGCACATTCTACTACAGAAGGCCATCCAAAGCTTTTGTAGAAAACCAACCTCCTCCCAGGACTTCAGGGAGATTCACTGCCTGGCTCCTCACCCAGCTGCTGGGCTTCCCCAGTTCTTGAAGGTGAACTTGGCCGCCCTCCTCTCAGCCCAGAAAGCCCCGCCCCATCATCCTGCAGGCTTCAACCTAAGAATCACCTCCCGATCCCAAGCGAAAGTACTCCCCAGTTACTATTTCAGAGAAACCCGGTTTTCTTCCCTTTGTAGGGTTCCTCACAATTTGTAATCTATGTGTTTATTGGTGTAGTATTTGTATTGTCACTCCAGCCTAGACACTGTAAGCTCCTGAGTGCAGAGATTTGGGGGGTTTTCTTCACTCTCACAAACCTACTTTTAGCACAAAGCAGGGCTTCAACCCGCTAATGCATTTGTAAAAGGTTATTTTTCTCAACCCTAAAAAACCCTGGCAGATGTCTGAGGCCAACGCATGTCGTTTGGGCCCGTGTTAACCAAACACTAGGGTCGTTCCAGTGTGGAAGCAACGAGCCCAGCGGCAGCGATTTCAAGACCCAGTTTGCGGATTCTCAGGGTGAGGAGGCCCAGGTAGGGCCTGCTCGCACTGGGTCCACCCACCGCGAGCCGGACGCTTCTGCCGGTTCCGGCCTGAGGGTCGGGGACCGAGACAAGAATTCTCCTTAACCCAACCAAGGTCCTGGACGGTCGCACTCACCTCAGCGAACGCTGCGCGGCCCCGCCAGCCAAGGGACGCTGGGCGGGGCCGGGCGCGGGGCGGGGCGGGGCGGGGCCGGGCCGGGCGGGGCGGAACCTTAGCCACCAAGAGGTGGGGAAGAGGGGGCGGTGGAGATAAGGACGGAACCTCGCGATAACTCCAACCTGTTCTCGAGGATTCACGATAGGCCAGACGACAGGCTCGTTTTCCAAGACATGTGGCCATTGGTCAAGAGCCTGCTCTCTACAGACTGGCCCCACCCACCCCTCGACCCTCGCTTCCGGCTCCGGCCTAGGGCTAGCTGTCTAAGGAGCTTTTCGCTTTTGCATTTCGACGGGGCGATTTAGCCGGCCGGCTCCAACCTCAGGAACCGTCAGTAACTAATCTCTTCTTTCATTCATACATTCATTCAAGCCATTCAATGCACACGTTGAGGCACTACAACAATAACACCCGAGCGCTTGTTGGGTACCAGGAAGCGTTCTAAGAGCTGTGCACTTAACCCTCACAGCAATCCCTTGACCCAGGTACTATTATTATTATTATACTCGTTTGACGCCCGATGGGTTTGTGTAACGTGGCCAACGTTAGTTAGCAAGTAATGAGCCCAAGCACTGAATTTAAGGGCTCACTGTGCGCGCTGATAGGCTCGTGTCAAAGATGAGGCGATAACCCAGTCTCTGCTCTTGAAATGCCTATTGTTAGAAAAGATCGCTGAAAAGGACAGTCACAACTTCGGAAGTGAAATATTGTGACAGGTCCTAGCATGACTGAATAGGCTGTGATAAATATTTCTTCAATACGGAAATTCCTGTGTCAGGAGAAAGAGACATAAAAGGAAGAGAGCTTTACACTGGTAAAAACAAAACAACAAACAACAAAAACCCCAAACATTGTTAGGGAACATTTTTTTAAAAACTTATTTTTAAATGCCTTGATTGGTAATATGGCAACTTTCCTTCTGAAATTAATATAGGGAAGCGGCAGGAGGACTATTCTTGCAGGAAAAGGAACCAAGAGGTTGGATTCCAAGCCTGCTGCCTTAGTGCTCCAAGACAGAGAAATCAGGCAAATGTTCATCAATTAGCACCGAGCAAACTATGGAAAGACTAGAGATTGCAAGATGACCATCCCTGCAGTTAAGCCCATGAAAAGAAAACACAGCTTGTGCTTCACAAGAATTAAAAACAAACCTGCCCGTAATCTTCCTGCATCTACTGAAGTTAAAGATAAAATTAACCCTTATTCTTCTATCCTCGACCATCCCAATACCAATAAAGTTTTCATGGAACCAGAAAACACCTATAAACCCTACCCCCCGGGGATGGAGGGAGTCACTCTAGCATTAGCGATTACAGACTGCCACTCTATGGGATAGCTTTTGTTTTCTTAGTCTCTGCTCAATAAACTTACTTTTACTTTAAACTCTATGTCGGCTCACGTTTGAATTCTTTCCGATGCAAAGCCAAGAACCTCTCTTGGGGAGGTTTTTTAAAAATTTCAGGAACCTGCTGTTATTTATTGTTCTATGAAAAGCTTGATATTGATTAATTTACTAGTGGTTCATTGTTAAGTAACCTTGACTTTATTATTAGTTTTACATTGGTTTATTTAATTACTGGTGGAGATGAGTAACCTAGAAAGCAGAGTTATATTAAATAAAAATAAAGCCTATTCAAAACAACACACGTTATAATGAAATATCAATTATCAATATATTAAATCTGGTCTTCAGAAGTTACTGAAGTATACGGCATGCATTTCTAAGACCCTTTGTACAAGTTTCTAAATACCTAAGAATTTGTAGTATTTTGGAATTTTTTTGCTAGACTTAAAAAGAGGAAGCCTACAGTTTGTGCAAAAACAAAAATCTTTAGGATATTAAATATCAACCCAAATAATAAGACTTTTTTCTAATACTGAAGTCGCACACACAAAGATTAATAGATAAAACAATTTATTAGAAAGTAGTCAGTTAGTCTCTTATTTTCATTTATTTAAAAAAAGGAAATATTTTAATGCATTAATTTCACATCCAATATTTGATCATGAAAGTTGAATCATCTTAAAATAACTTCTACTCCCCTCCCTCTCCCCACTCCCCCCCACCCTACTGACACAAAAGTAGCCCAGTGATTCTATGGTTAGTATAGTGTCCTGTGACTAACTTAAAAGTTCTCTAGATTTTTCAAGTGTCAATTTTCACATTTTGCCTCACTCAAAACAAGGGCGGGAGAATAAACTAGTGATTTGGCATTCTTTGAGAAACCTTAACATCAACAGGCAGCGATACCACTTTAAGAAAATTCCAAATCCAAGACAACCCTATTTTAAAATTCCCACCTCTGGCTCCCAAGGATTGGGTTG